>PNEQ01129342.1:0-34257 GCA_003012365.1 Medauroidea extradentata
GTTTTAACATAGCAAAGTACGTTTGTGTTGGTAACTGCTTGTATAATATGTGCATGCAAACATTTTAGCGGTAAATAATAGTGAAAATCTTCACAAAATTGAAGGTTGTACGTTGCGACGGAAGCGGTGGTGGTGGTGGGTGGCAAGGCAACACTCTGGCCGGCGAGCGGCAGGGAGGGGGTACACGGCGTGAGAGGAGTGGCAAGGAGAAGGAACGCGGCAGTGCGCATGCGCCACTGTGCTTAGAGGTCCTAGATCTAGGCGCTAGTCTGCCCTTGTGCGATCTCGACAGTGCCGATATACAGTGGTAAGCCACTTGGAACTGGATTCTATTTAGTTCTCTTTTTAGCTCCCCATTTCAGAGACAAACTTGCACGATGCCATTAGCTGGGCTTTATTGTACACTTTCCGAGCTAATTAAACGTCCCTTATAGTCATTGTTTTGGAGTATCTCTGGGTGTAACCACTGAGCGGCGAACGAGTAGCCTACACTCTGAACTCGCCACCCCAAGTTCATCTGGCTAGCCATCTTAAATTGGTGATGGAAAAGGTGGACCATACTGAACAGTTTGTTTGCTCATCAAGCAACTAGGTGTGAAGTGGAAAGCAGTGTTGATAGTAGCTGGACCACATTTCGTCTACCGATATCTCTCCTGTGTATACTTCACACCGCGTACTCCAGTCAGGTTTCTTACTACACCTGAGAGCAGAGAGGTGCGGGGACACGGCGAGTCATGATGTGGTTGTTCTGGCAGGAGTAACGAGGGCTGGACATCGCCGAGCCACTAACGAGGTAGATGAGTCTGCCTGGACCCAGTTCACCGCTCTCATTTCCCTCTGGCCTCGTCGAGGGAAGCTGGCCGGGAGGGGGGGTTACCTACCCTCCCTCATGCTCTCCCAGGCGCTGGCCAATCACACGGGATAATGACGTGCAGGCAGCCTCGCCGGCACCTACGACCATGGTTGGTCGAGCCCGGGGGGAAATTGCTCCTCTCCGGCGTATCACAGCCACTTCCGTCCATGTTCCATACCGACTGTACAGATGACAGTGGTGTATTCAGGGGAAGGGGGCCGACACTTATGCTAAATTATATATTTAAAACGTAGTGTATTTAAATGACACGAAGCTGTAATTTACGTATGAATATTGCGTTAAACCGTTGTGCATGTGTGTATATGTGGACTAGTTCCCATAAAGAATTTCTACCCTTCCTTCTCTTACCACCCTTTCATTGTGCCTTGTGAACGATAAACTACTAGAGACCACACTAATACTCATCACTCCTTCCCCCGAAAAAAATTTTCTGGATACCCACTGACAGACGACACACAATTCCTCTATCTTTTCAACCCGCGCCCTAAACTATGGACACACATGAACAGCGTTGCAACTCAACGTCATTAATGCAGAACCCTATTACAGTCAGGTATTAGAGAAATGTACAGATGGTGCATGTTGTATAATTATGGGGACTGGTGTGAGGCCTCGAGAAGGAAGGGGAAGGGGACTATCTGTCATACATGAAATAAAGTTGTTGGTTACTGTAGCAACGTGTATAATTTGGATGTGGGTTGTCCAACCATAACCTAATTATTCAGTACATATATAACTGATTGCATTCCACCACATTGTCACATGAATAAACAAACACATCTTGACTTGAATATGGGCAGCTAATGTTCCAACAGCAATTTTCTCCCATCTGAGATTTAAGTCGATATTTTCCGAAGATACCCGGAGTGTATTGTACCAAATTGCCCAAAATTATTGAGAAATTTGACCACATAAAGCAACGTTTTTCACTCTCCCATGATGTTAGGCATTATAACAGACGTATTTATGTACCAAATACGTTTATTGAGTGAAACTTAATTTTATTGTATATTTATGTTGTAAATGAATTTGACTAAATGTAAGTGTGAATAATGTTTTGTGTACTTTTGCTTTCACCAGTTCAAGCGAATATTTATCGATATTATCCAAATACATTGAAACAGATGCTATTACGAAACGGACATTTTGAATTTTGAAAACAGAAATATGTGTAGAAAATCGTAGAAGAAATACTGTGCTGCCACTTTGAGAATTAAAATTTAGCATTAAATAAATAATTTAATTTAATAAAAGGGGGAAACTTTACTCAGGATTATGTTGTACTAGCTGTACGTACTTTATATATTTTCTTACTAAATTTTTTGGGAGTCCCGTTCTGCCCCTGAGTCCCGTTTTACCCTCCCCCCTTTTCTTACACAAAATAATATTATTTCTTGGCAGAAATTGTCGCGGGCGCACACACAACTCACACTTTTATTCACTAATATTTTTTTGGGTACCGGGTACCAGGTCTTTCGATCTCTCTCTCTCTCTCTCTCTCTCTCTCTCCCTCTATCACTTTTTTTTATACAGAAACTTCCAATATCGCGACAATGTTTTCTCAGTAAATATTTTTATGAAACTTGTTTCAACAATTGTATATTTTGCAGAAACCTTCGCGAGCGCACGCATAACAACTGACCAAAGTTTCATAGCAAGGATGTATGGTACAGGAATGCAATCATTACAAACAAACATGCAGATACTTGTGTATATAGGTACATAAGTTACATACTATGAACACTTTATTTTAGTACTCAACCGTTCCCTTAGTCCCGCGGTGGCCGAATGGTCAGACCATTCGCCTCCTACCAAGGCGGTTCGATTTCCGGCTGTGTAACTCGCTCCAACGCATTTGAAGGGCAAGTAGGGAGGCCCCTTATAGTGTGAGTGACTACGAAAAACCACGGAAAATCGAAATAGGAATAGCTGTGCCCCGTAACTGAGCACGGAACCTCTCGCATGATAGTTTAACCCTGCTCCACCTCGGTCGATACACCGGAGGTAGACAGGCCCGTGGGGTTGCCGGGTCTGTGTCGAGCTGAAAGCAGCTACAGAGCGTGCAGGTTGTGTACTTGAAGTGGGGGCAGAGGAAGTTAGGACCAAGAAGGGGCCAGAGGGAAGTGTATGTGCTAGCTCAGTCCTTTGTGCAGTGGCACGTTCAAGCCGCGCGCAGGTCTCATAAAGCAAGTATGAAGGCACGCGGGAGTATCTAGTGGCTCTTTGAGGTGGGTCTACCTCCGAGGTAAACAATGCAACATCGCGCACCAACTATTGACCCAGCCAGCTAAGTCCACGTGAGCAGACTATCAAGTGTAACTACGGACTATCTAGCTCCCTTACAGTCGTACACAGTTTCAAACACTCATTTTATCACGACACTGCCAAGAGTGTTACAAATCTTCTCACCTGCCGAAATCGAAGCACACCCTCTACGTTGTCGGAGGTGAAACTTTCAATACATCGCATACACTTCAAATATGAAAAGTCAATCCTCCTGTACCTGACATCGATGGCATACAAGTCGGAGCAATCTCATTGCTAGATTATGTGATTATTTGTGAAAAAGAATCATCAGTGCATTATGATTGGAACCCCTGATTTTCTCGAAAAATTTCTGCACCAACTTATTTCAATGTCTTACCTGCACCTCAGAAGTATTGCTTCATCATCATTCGCAGCGCGTCTTTGAGGAAATATATTTCTAATTTGACTGTACCAATCGGAATAATGTTACTGAGATACCACACGCCTGTGATATGTAGTAAAACGCTAAGTCATGTAACATTTGAAAGCATTCAGTGATTAAATATAAAGCAGAGTTGCAAATGTTCACATCAGCCACTGAAACAAACTGATGCATAAATATTTTCACCGAAAATTGGAGCCCCTACTTACAATATTAGTCGCATGTTAAGTGAATGGAAGTTTTCAACATTCAGTATCTCGGGGAGTACCAGCTGACCACAGACTTGTGATGTCACAGTAACCTTGTTCTGATTGGCACAGTCAAATGAGCGATGCCTATGCACAAAGACACTCTGCTAATAACCATGAAGCACAGCTGAATTAAGTGCACAATGAAACAAATTGGTGCAAAATTTATTTCACCAAAAACCGGCGACTCTGTTTATTACGAACGAGAGTAGTTGAATACCCTCGCCAGAAACAAAATGCTTATTACCTATCTCGATGTGTGAACATGGTTACAATCTCACCAGTCAACAGTCCAAAGTGGGTCAGCCACACGAGACCATCTTGGAGAAGCCGAGGAATATAACACTTACGGTTTGCGAATTTAAAACAGATTTGCGAGTTTCAGCGCAATATACTGACGTGCTGCAGTGCCTGCTTCTCTTTCTCACTATTTGCCTCTCTCTCTCTCTAGTAGACACCCTTATAGGCGAAGCACCACATTGTGGTCACGCCAGGCCATTTGTTCCTCCTTCAACAGCTAGGCAGTGTTACTAACTTGACCATCAAAACGGTCAGATTCTGTTAGTGCCTACCAGGGTGGCACGAAAATGAACGTAACACAGAATGCCTGGGACTAGACAGCCTGTACATCTGAATAGTCTTTGGCCGAGACCTATTCAGCCTTTACGAAACTGCATCGTTGTGAGTCCTATCACCAGGCGGACCAGACCAACATTCCTTCGTTGAGCATAAAAAGTTTCCAGTATTCCAGCGTACCCCACTTACATTTGGTCTTACGGAGCCGCCCAAGAGAAGCTTGGACCATCCACCCTCAGAGACCCACAGAACCTTCTCCTAAGCAGGAGTTTCAGTCAGTGCCACTCCGAGTCCAACCCACGATCAGCACAGAACGAAGTTGGGGCTTTCACACTGATCGTCCAAAGCTCTTACAAGATACCATGCACCTGAGTTTTCACTCGCGAACAAGACGACTTTCCAGGGCTTCCAGAATCTCCTCTTCATCGGGATCGGCTTATCCGCGAGATCTGCCCACCACCGTTTCAACTGGGACGTGCAATCTGCCTGGTAAGGTAATTGGGCTTTACATCTCGTCGACAGCGAGGTCATTAGAGACGGTGACATACAACTTCATACAATGACAGGAGCTGGGAGAGGCGTCAGCCATAACCTTTGTTAAGGCACCATCCCACCATTCGCCTAGAGTGATTTCGGGAAACCATGGAATACCTAAATCAGGATGGCCGGAGCCGGGGATCAAACCTGAGCAATCAGCTTAGAGCACGGCCGTAGAAGAACAGGTCTGGACACTCGCCTAGATATTTGACCCCCTTGTTTGGCTGTAGTTCACAAAGTTACCGATTATATTGTGTTTTATTGGCGCTGATGTTATGGCGGTCGGACTAAACTCCGCCCACTTCCTTTCCGCTAAGATAAACAATTTATCAAAACGTATTTTTTTAATCAATTTATGAAATACTTTCTTCGCTCGCAATTTTAAGAAAAGGCTCCAGCAATCTTTATTTACTTTATAAATTTAACAATTGAAAAAAGTGGGCGGAGTTTGAGTCCGACCGCCAGGAAAACAGCGCCAAAAGTACGGCATTCTCGGTAACTTGACGAACTGCAGCCAAACAACAAGGGGGTCAAGCAAAATACATTGTTAGATAGGCGAGTGTCCAGACCTGTTCTTCTACGACCGTGGCTTAGAGGTAAACAGCATAACATGATATGCAAAGTACATCATGAAAGAAATGTATGTGGCACAAAAATTCACTGAAGGCGTTGTCTGCAAGTAGAACAGTAGTATTCAGTGCAAAGGGAAAACAATTATTTATCTATCCGCTGCTGAAACACATAAACAGCTAATAATTCAAACCATCTTACATGTGCTTCGTACCAGGAAACACTCTTATGAACTAGAACAGGAATTTACATGTTAAATTAAAATCAGACGAGTCTTAATCGCATTCAAATATATCGCTTTCGGAGGGAAACCACATTTTGCAATGAGATAAATAAAAATTTTGCTATATAAGTAAAAATATTGAGAAACAATTATGAGTATATTTATTCGAGTGTTTTGGACAGTGAAATACTTATTTGTTGATATTTATCAGGTAATTGAAAAAATAAACAGCATAGAAGACCCCGCAGCAATGTGGGCATTACCGAAACGAACAATAGGGTCAGTGGTAACATGTATATACATTACACAGATAACTAAGCTCCGCATCAGGGTTGTTACAGAAAATCAGTATCGAATTCCACTGACTTTTGCAGGTTTTCCAGACAAAAATTTTGATTTTCTAGTCTTTTTTATTTAATAAAGATTATAAATTTTACGTGATTAGTTTCTTGAAAACTTCGTGGTTGCTCTGTTGTTTGACTGTGTTTATTTACCATATTTACGTACTGTAACTTGGAGAGTGACTATTAATTTAATTGTTTTCTATCACGAAAAGTGCTTATAGACTATTACTCTATAAACTGTACTACTGATACATTTATATTTACTGTAACGTCGTACAGCAATCCATGACAAATACGTCTTATGTTACAATTTTAAGGTATGAGAAATACATTGCTTTGCTTTGTTACATACTGAAAAAAAAAGAATATTTAACATTATTTCCATTCACTAAAAAATATCGTAAAAGCAGGACTTTCCAGAAAAGTAAAATCACACCAGGTCTGAAGTTCATGTTACACGTTTCAATTAATTAACACCAAGAGCAATTTCCTTAAATTTTCTAGGTTTTCCCAGTTTTCCAGACCTGCAGCAACCCTGAGGTGAGTGAATCCCTATCCTTGTTTACACCAGGGCTCTGGGTATGAAGCGCCCCAGATACGTGAGTGCAGAACTGTTTGTACACTCTGTTGTTCCGATCCTCCGGTCAGTGGTTACTAGCCAGACAAGCCAAGCATGCTGCAGCGGTTACGTTTAATTACAAGTGTAGTTTCTGTCCTCGTCCCATGTTTCTCAACTAGCGTCAGAGCTTACACTAGTGTTCGCAACACACAGCGAGATGAACAAGAGTCCCCACACGTGAGCATTGTTCTTCTACAACGAAGAAAAGAAAGAAAATAAAATTAACCGTTTTTATGGACCTACACCGTTGTGAGCGAATGTTGCAGAGTTGCAGAAGAATCCCGCAATAAAAAAAAAAAAAAAACTAGCGTTGGCTGTTGTCAACAAACATGAAACATACATACAACTTCGGAATAGAACGTAGTCGTATCCAGAAAAAAAAACGCAATATAAATAAACAAATGTAAGTAAAAAATAACACCAATTAATTCCGGAACGGTATAAATTCGTTGTATAAAAAAAAACGACTCAAAAAAAAAAAAAAAAAAAAAAAAAAAAAAAAAAAAAAAAAAAAAAAAAAAAAAAAAAAAAAAAAAAAAAAAAAAAAAAAAAAAAAAAAAAAAAAGAAAAAGAACAATAAAATTAAATAAATAAAATACAACGTTATTTTTTCTCGTACACGAAAGGCAGGTGCGACACCGCCTAGAATCGAACCAGTATCGCGGTGCTGAGTTAAATTTGTCCACGCCTAATTAGTTTTAAAATTTCATCAAGCTGAGATATGAAGTGAATTTGATAAGGACATAGTTATGTCGGATCATTAGTGACAGGTCTTCGGTCCGAATTATAAAATTGGTATGAATCCACACACCTACTTTAGGAAATCTTGGGTGTTTGGGCATTACACAACCACAATATTTAACTATTAACCTCCTGGGGTGTTAGTTAGAGTAACAATATCTCGTTAAACGTATCCCATCTTTAAGGTTGCCGCCTGCCCCGGCTGCCTGGTGGTGCGGAGCTTCGGCCGTAACCAGATTATTGGAAAACTGCTCATCGCACGTGACTGATGTCTGCATAGGAATATCATTCAAAGAACTTTACATGTGTGTATGCCTATTTCAAGTTCACAACTCCTCATTAAATCGTATTTCCTTAGCGGCTGAAAATGGCGAAAATGGGCGCTTTGCGATTTTTTTTTTTTTAAAGGTTTTGTATGTATACCACAGAATGTTTTTAATGGTATAGGCATGCACAATATACTTTTATATTTAATACTAGCTGCCCCGACAAACGTTGTTTTGTCACATAAATAACTTATTGTGTGTAAGGATGTGGTATATAAGTGGAAGAGGTCTAATAATAAAGAAATTAATAAATAATAATAGAGCAGCGACACCTGGTGGGGATAGACTGGTATCAGCTCGTGGGGATATCTGATAAATTATCACTTACACAGTTATCGACCTGGTTCTGAAATTATTACATTAAAAATATTTACAAAACAATAGCACTTAGGAGTATAAAAGTAGATAAAAACATATTCGCAGACCTACAGAATGTATATACAAAATTTCATTGAATTCGGTCAAGCCGTTTCGGAGGAGTATGGAAACAAACACTGTGACACCAGAATTTTATATATTAGATTACGTCATGAAATGATAGCGTTACTACTGAAAGTTTCATAAAGGGTATTTGTTGGTGAGAAGACTGCGTAGCTAGTTCAGTAATTTGCTCCTAGAGACTAGTGTGAGGCGTGATTCACATGTTGTCTCACCCTCATTGCCTCCGCACTTCTAGGCCTTTAACGCGCAGCATTAAGGGTGTTCAAGTGCAATAAAATCATAATTTTATATTTACATGAAAAAGTGTTGGTTTTGTAGACGATTCTTGTGAGTGCAGTTTCCTCTTACGAAACAATTTTATTTCTCATAGTTTTCTCATAGCGGAGCGTCAAAGTCAACATTTGCTTGTTACGCTGCCATGCAAATAGCGAAAACTAATTGATCTATTTAAATGAAATAATTCTCTGTGAACTAACATCCCATGAGCTCTGTGATAAAACATTTTAAAACCCACAACTTAATATTTAGAAATTTTTAAAAATATCGCAAAAATACAGAAAAAATTGCAAATTGAACATTTTTTAAAATATAAAAATAGTTCATGGGATATGTTTTAAAGCTTTTATTACTTAGCCCATGGTATGTTATTTCACCGTGAATAATTTCACATACTTAAGTCAATTGGTTTTCACTATTTGCATGGCAGCAGAATACGCAAATTTTGACTTAGACACACCGTTATGAGAAAGCTATGAGAACTAAAATTCTTTTGTGAGAGGAAACTGTACTCACAAGTATCGTTTATAAAACTAACACTATTTCATAGAAATATAAAATTATGATTTTATTGCACTTGAACACCCTTAAACCGGTGCGCGGTTTGCATTTGCACCACGGATTTGCCCAAACCAAGTATGCGGGAGAGAATTACTAATCAATAGCTCCAGAAGCACAGTTACCACGTGCCAGAAATATGACAGAATATAATGAGTCCATCACCTTGAAAGGTATACAATTTGGGGGTGTAAGAGTTACATTTCATCCCCTTACAATTTTTTCCTCAAAAATATTCAAACCACTTTTAAATAAATAAAACTACATTACAAAATTAGCATAGTATTTATAATCAAATGCTTGCTAGTGGTGCTTCTCCCACGCAGCTGGTTTACTTTACACATTTTCTCGATTTTTAGCCCCTCCTTTCAGTGATCCGTGCGAGCCAGGTAGTAACGGGAGCTTGAGGAATTCCCTCCGTTTACGTAAGGTCCTTTATGAATTCGTATAGTCTGGGATCTAACACGTGTTGACATTACGCCAATCGCAGTACACATGTACGTAAAACTCTTCGTCTACAA
Organism: Medauroidea extradentata; assembly: GCA_003012365.1. Taxonomy (NCBI): domain Eukaryota; kingdom Metazoa; phylum Arthropoda; class Insecta; order Phasmatodea; family Phasmatidae; genus Medauroidea; species Medauroidea extradentata. The sequence goes on from PNEQ01129342.1 coordinate 9,544, forward strand.
ACCACAGTTCGTAACACAAGACGTATGTCTGCGGAATGGTCATGTTATTGTGAGACTCCATCGAAGCGCCGTACCAATAATATCGTTTTTATCGCACGTAGCGCGTTTTCCTCTATAGCACCGTGGTGTCATTTAACAGTAGCACGAACCGAGGGTCATGCACTATATAGTACGTTTGATGTTACAAGCTGTAGTGAAGATACGAAACATGTACGGACCTATGTTTTTTCTGCCTCCATAAATGGTGGCATCTGATTTCGCGAAAAGGTTTTTGCACCAATTTGTTGCACTGCCTTAAAGTGTACATCGTAAGCTTTGCTTCATGATTATTGGCAGTGTGTTCCCGTGCTGCAGAAATATGCTATTTTGCGGTGCTTTTTAAGGCATTGCTCTTCAGTTTCTATGGTTTTGCGATAATTATTTTTTAAAGCTTAAACAAGTAGATATCGAAAGTCTGTCTGACTGTTTTGTTTGAAATGGTTTCTGCCGTGAAAGCTAATTTTTTCAAAGCAATAAATGATGCGTTTTCGACCTAAAAGTCAATTTACAAGAATTTCGTCAATTACGTAATTAGCTCAAATCATAGTATTTACTGCCTTAAAAAATCAGCCAACATGGAGAAGACGATTTTAAACAAAACTATCAGACATACTTTTTATATCTGCTCTCGTTTAGGCGTAAAAAATGTATATTGCTAAACAAGTAGACACTAGAGGAGTCTGTCCCAGGATTGAATTTCCATCTTTGACGCGTGGGAACAGCGTAGCGATAAGAGCCAGTGTCCCACGCTTGACTAGAAGCATATCGCCTCTATTCGCAGCGCCAAACTGGCGTGCAAGGTTTTCCTTGTAGTCTTTTTACTACGGAACTTTAAGCGGTGACCACAACATTTTATTTTTAAATAGTATGAAGTAAAGACCAACGCATGCCTCTCGCTTTGCACTTTACGAATTCAGGTAATATTTTCGGAGTTACGGCAGTAAAAAGAAGCTTTTAGCCATTTTGAGAGGCCCGAAAAACATGTTTCTAACAAGTGTGCTGAATTTCTGAAAACACAGAAGCGTAGTTTCAAGTGTGTGTTCTTTTCGTAGTTAAACAGGATATGAATAAGTTAAGTGGTTTCGCGTATAAAAGAATGCGCGTGACACTCAGCAACACCGACCATTCGCCAGTCGAGGACTCCTCTTAAGAATTAAAACATCTTGCTGCACAATATGATAACAGGTGTAGTCATGGATAGTATATCTTAACCTTTAATATAACGTTGTAAAATGATTGTAACGCACGAATGTCTCATAGGAACAATATACCGCTGTAATAACCGCACGCCAGTTCAGTGACGTGTGCCTAGACGTGAGGTTAGGGTATATTGCAAGTGAATTTCTGCCTTAAGCATTCCCAAACCTCTGACGCGCAGAATATTTTCACCCATGCGACCACCGCATGTCGACAAGAACGCCATCACTAGTCCAGCTCATCTAACTATACGACAAAGGATTCTTTCACAGTTCCCTGTACCTAAAGTGTAATTGATTAAAAATGTTCATAGCGTCACGTACATATGGTAATTATGCTTAAGAAAGACCACCATTCATGATCGCTTTTGGTGAAACTTTCCTATTCAAGTGGTCGTCCTACGAATTGGTCACTTCTACGAACAATTATTCTATTCTCCTCCTACAACTAACTCTCTGTGCTCGTGTATTCTACGGCAGAGGAAGCTTGTCATCAGCAGGGTTGGTGGGAATGGCTGAAGGGATGGGGGGGTTCAGAGATGTCCCTTTCATCTCACGAGCAGCGTCCAGGCTCCAGTCCTCGGCCACTCGGGAACTGAGCGATCAGGTTCCATCGTCTGTGTTTCTGTCGCCTTAGAGATAATGGCAGCCTCTTCCTTTACCCTGTCAAGTATCTGGCGTCAGTCCCAGGACTCACATTTACAGTCGGACTGAACCCAGTCCTAGCGATTATCACTAGCCAGGGACGTGTTAACAAGGGGGAGGGGGGTTGTAAGGCGGGCGGCCTCCTTCCTCCCCCTGAAGAAACCTGAAGGGGCAAAGTATTGTCTCCTCCTTTTCCCACATTTTCTCACATTTATACCTCAGAATTACATTGGTGTTAAGGAAGAATCTCGACGATCATACCCAAAGTGTCAAATCGCATTACAAAACATTATCAGTAAGTTTTTTTAAGTAATTCATCTCCTCACTCATAGAATGGTTAGCAACTCCCTGCGTCTGGCTCTCAACTGTACATCCCCATCTGCAATGGTCTTCCAATACATGGAGCCACGATTTCGTCGCGAAATAAGATTTCTGGAACACTTTGTTTCAGCGTCTCACGTACACATCGGCAGCTCTGCGTCATGGTTATTGGCAGCGTGTCCTTGTTCAGACACGTCTCTAATATGACTGCACCAATCAGAATAATTATTGTGATGCCATACGTCTATGATTTGTCAATAGAACTCAAAGCAAGAGACAGTTGAAACATCCAATCACTGACAGGGAAACAGAGCTGCCGATATGCACGTAAGACGTTGAAATCAGTTGATGCAAAAATTTTTTCGCGACAAAATCGTGGCTATATAATCAATAACCCACGTGGTTCACGAACTGAACAAAAGGAACTTTTTATCTGTATGTTAGACTCAACAATCTTTTATATGCATGCAGCCGTCATGTTTATATTTACTATTACGAAAACAAGAACCTGAAATTATGTCTAACTAGATAACTAAAAAAAAAATAATAATAATTTTATAGATCAGTGTAAGAATTACCTTAAAAAAATAACGTTCCGCTCTTAATTTTACTGTGATACGTACTTAATATTTTTATGTGTATTTTGTAACTGTAGAAGCCTCATGCATAGATAATATTCAGCCTAACAAGGCCGTCTTAAGACAAAAGTCACCCATGGGCAAATGCTTGATAGCGCCCTTACCCTTTAATTTTGCTATCGTTTTTTTTTTAATTTTCATAAGGTAATGTATGAATTCAACAAGCGCCCGAGCGTCTCTTTACACCTAGTGCTCCTGTATGCTCCTTATGTTAATCCAGCCCTGCTGCCTTACAAAAATAAATATGCATAGTTAAGAAATACTCCGTAACGTGTAAACATGCACTACTACTATTGGAACCTAGTGGGTTTACGATAATACGATGACCACTGTCGTATGCAAACATATATGAAAGACACTATGTTTAGAGACCAGGAAATGTCGCGGGTTCAACTATCTTCTGGCTAGACTGCATAGTACTGTGTACTCTATGTCTTCAGCTTCTTGTATATTGGCTACTGCTGCAGTGAGTGGCCAGTTGTATATATAACAAAGTAGTCTGGGAGTCGGAGACAGTTTTCATGCAGGTCTGCTATTGGTATCTCAGTCCTTAAGGATGAGTTTCAGTAACCCAGACCAAATCACGAAGTTATTAACGTGTACAGGAGTTTGAAATATAACGTTTCCTCAAATGTAGTCATGAAATTTTCGGGTTCTAGCTATGTTATGCACATTTTTTTATTCTAAGACTTCGTCGTACGAAATGCAGAACATGTGCTTATGGGAAAAATATCAAGCAAAGAAACATTTATGAGGAGACTACAAAACCTTGCAAAGTTTTTGAAAAAGTAGTACAGTACTAGGGTTAGCACACAGCTGTATTTGCTAGTATTCAGTTCAGGGCTTCAGTCGTGGACTCGGTCTTCCTAAGTTGACGCCACACTGTGTGTCACGTGAACACCTCATCTCTACACAGTAAAAAAAATTTGTTGTACTTTTACAAAAAGGTTTTTCGGAAACCTGTTTCCAAAAAAAATTTTGTAACACTACAAAAATATTTTGTAATATTTACAAAAAAACTTGTACTTTTACAAATTTCTTTGTATATTTACAAACATTTCTGTAAATCTACAAACAAATTTTGTATATTTACTGCTATTGATTGGTTCACTTTACAACAATTTTTTGTAGAGTTACAAAAATAATTACTAGTTCCTAAAGGTGTTCACAATATTTATAACCACTTTAAAAGGTTTCGGACAGCTCACTTTTTTTACCTGACTGATAATATTATGATATTAGTTTACAAGATTTTCCTTCATAATGTACAATTTTTTTATACTGTGTAGTTTACGAACAACACCGGTAAACATATTTTTACGACTTCTGGGTCGTGCAGTGTACAGAATGTGCACACAGTTGTAAACAAGCACTTGCACACCGTACAATCTACCACTTGATGTACTGAAGAATTTACGACGGGAAGGGTTGCTCCTTGTGTTGTTGGCACCCAATGGGGCGCTCCGAGTGAGATGTCATGGTAACTAACCAACGCTCATACATCTTCCCATTTCGGACCTTTTGTGAGTCATTTATCAACATTGGCTTAAAGGTGCGTGGAACATAAACTAACAAATGGAATCTTTCATTAAAAGAACAGTATTTCGGCCTCACAAATGGTTCACCAGATATGTTTTCGTACTTGCAATATGTTTGCTCAAAAATCTGGAAAAAACTAGATTTCTAGAATTGTTTTTTTTTTTTTTTTTTTTTTTTTTTTTTTTTTTTTTTTTTTAGATTATGTTGATTTACATACAAAAACCTTAAAGACAAACTGAATTGTTTTGTTTTGTATAAGCCATTTATAGCAAGGTACGTATTCAACAAAACCATTCAGTTTATCATTGACCCCATAAAAAAAACATTCAAAGACCACGAAAACCTTAATATATTTGTACCATTAAATTATTTCCCACTCCTCCTTAATGGCGCAACAAATACAATATTGCCCATCGGTATTCTGGATTGTTCCCTCAGGGACACGTCATTCTCTCTCTCTCTCCTCCAATCTCGCTGGAGTAAGCGGTCACAGAGAGTCAGCCACCTTCAAGAACTCTCGCCGCCTGCATGAAGCCGTTAAAAAGAAATTAAGACCACGGCTCAATTTTCCACTTTCGTAATGACGACTGTATTAAATCTCCAAAGGAGAAAAGTTACCTTCTGACTGTCTTCCAGGAAGTACTTCATCACTCCTACAGTGGCAACAATAGTCCCTAAGAATTAAAAACGGCTTGAATAAAAACCGCAGATTGGAAAACTTAGAATAAGGAAACAAATGGAAGAGAATATGCCTTATCTTCAACATGCAACTCGGTGGTTGATGGGATATCTGTCACATATCGTTCAATATCTGGTATCTAAGAGACACGACTATTTTGCGTGTTGATTCAGTAGTAAAAGTAATTTAATACACTTGTATTTACTGTTACATTCGTGATCGGATAGCAGTGTTTCCTGATGCAACCTTTAAAATGCTAATAATTAGCAAATTCCTAGCAATTAAATGTTCGAATACATTAGAGAATAGAGAGCACGGGGATCAGATGGCAGCAATTACCATAAATAAAAAGAGTCATAGACTTGAGAACATTTCGATCCGTGACATTCATAAGGTCGGATAAATTACTTAAATTTTTATGGGCCTTTTGTAATTCCTGGATAATAATATTTTACCTATTTAAGGATTTAAGACAGTTGACTTTGCACTGGATTCTATAACAGCAAATATGTATTGCTCTTGTGTGTGGATCGATAATGAACCAGGTACGCGAGTGTCACAGACTGTTAGAACACTCATAATAGTTTAAGCCCTGAAAATACTTTAGGTGTTATTTTTAAGGACCCAAGTATTAGGTGAAAATATTCTTGCACCAACGTATTTCAATGCCTTATGTGGATATTGTTACAAAATGGTTTATTTTGTAAGTCGTTATTATATTGGGGGTTCCTAAGTTATTATTAGTTTGGAGGGTTTCACTCAGATGGTAGCTACACTGTGAGTTTATTTAGATGTTATTTAGGGTTAAAAGACTAAGAGACAGTTATTGTTGAACGGACATTTACTAAACTACAATGGCAGGTACTATGAATACAAAATAGGTTACAATGTGATCTATTTATTAGGAGGGGAGCGCAATATTACTGATTATTAAGTTGTTATATTAAGTTGAGAGTTGCTGCCACATAACTAGATCTGACGACCTTACCGAAAGCTGGATTGATGAGGAGTCGGCATCGACGGACGAACACGCACCCGCCGGGGCTCGAGCCCGAGTCCCCGGTGGAGAACTGCACTGCTGTTGATCTGATGAGTGCTGGTGGACGACCGCTCGACGACAGACGACAGACAGACAGACCTCGTTTGCTTGGTAACAGCGCCTCATATCGGCGTGCTTGTCCTCGATATTGTGCAACCGCGAGGGAGGGGGGTGAGTTGCTGTCTTCCGTGGTTTCCCAACGCTGACCTGATTGCCGCTCGGACGTCTTGCTGTCCGGCTTGCCAGGCAATATTGCAACAATATGTGAAGCTCTGCGTGATGGTCAGTGATATGGTGATATTTACTATTTACTCCCAAGTGTATTAGGATTATATCAGCAAATCAGAGGTGTGTGGTGTCGCAATAACCTTATCATCATTGGCAAGTCTGATGAGCGATGCCTTTGTTCAAATGCATGCTGTCAATAACCATGAAACACAGTTGCAGAAGTGTCCATAAGACATGGCATTAACACAAGTTGGTGAACAATCTGGGGTCCGTAGTTATAATTTACCGATCAGTGGCCAAAGACAAGCCTGATGGGAGACCTGATAAGAGAGGCATATAGACCTGCTACATTGGGTTGTTTTACACGACTGAGCTGGTGCTGTTTTGAAGCCTGACAGGTCAACGTGTCTATTCGATACGTACACCATGGTCGTGTGGATAAATCAGGTTTCAGAACAGAACCACGGCCTAGTACAGCAACGGTTTCGCACCGCAGTGCGAAGCCAAGCCACCATATCAAGTCGATAACTTGTGTAGGCTCATTCTGTGTGGATATATACAGTCTGCATTGCAAGCAACCCTTCGTGTTAATATTCTCAAACAAAATATTTCCTTTCCCTCGTGCTTTGACTCTAGGTGCTCAACATGGATGTACTTGGGACGAAAGGATGGCAGTAATTTTCTTGGGAAAATATTTCCATGTGTATTTCAAAACACTCTGCTGTCCTTAAATTTTATTAAATTATATACTGTTATACATTATTTTTAATTTTGAGAAGTGTTTTGGTAGTTTCTTAGTCAATTTTCCCATCTAACTATTGCTTAAAGGCCTTTATAAATTGCAGAAGAAGTCAAATATCTTCTTGACTAACATTTCTGATAATGATAATTTACGTATTCCACTTTCACGCACAGATATCACTCAATCGAGTATTTTTATGCAAAAGTGTTACGTATGAATGACAAAAAAATTACACGCGTGGTAGACTTTAATTATTGTTGTGCAAACAAGCCGTTTTCCTTAAACAATATCCTTAGCTATTGATGAACCTGAATTCAATCACTTAGAATTCGTTAATTTTGGCATCGATCCTCCAAGATTTCCTTAGCCCAGTAACGTGACAAACTGTCAAACAATAATTCAGGTATTAAAGAAGCGAACATGAATATTTAGCATTTAGAATTATAATCTCTATAACTATTTTTACGAAATTTGACTACCCCAGTTAAGTGAGGAGCCTCCTTGCTAGTCTGAGTAGAGTTAGACAGTTGCGGACGTGAAAGTTTAACTGGAAAATGCGACGTGTAGTATTTGTACTTTATGTTATAGTGAAGTGAAGATATTTTCGTCAGTACTAAATATATATGTTTTTAGTGCTGGTGAGAAGTGACACGATGTACGAAGCTGCGTGTGAAGATCGAGATCCTCGAGAAAACTCAACGACCAGAAGCATCGTCCAGCCCGATTCCCATACGTGAAAATTCGGGGACAGACCCCTCTGGGAATAGAACTCGGATCGCCTTCGTGGGGATGAATGTTTTTGTCTAGAAATAACCTGTTCAGAGGAAGCACTGCCAATTTTATGAAGGAAAAAAATCTGTGCACAGTACTGACTACATAACAGTCAAAGCAAAGATTTTTACCATGGACAGACTAACTAGCAAAATTTTCCCGGCACTTTAGAGTTTTGGCGCTGAGTTTCCGAACACACTCTTTATACATGGCTGGCCTATTTTAGCACAGTTATAAAATACTTAGGGACATATCTCCAGAAACGTCTCGCCTCCAGAATTCCTCAGATCTCTGGGTTTGGGGTTTGAGCAAGTACATTCCATCCCTCCCATCCCCGACCCCCTCGACGCACAGGAGAACGGCGATGCCTCCAGCACATTCCAGAGCGGGTACGACGACCGCTCGCATCACTTCCTCGCATTGTGGTACATCTGCGACGAGGTCGTGTCAGTGAGGCAGAAGATGAATTCCCAAGTACCACTGGCCGTCGGTTCGGGCCATGACGTGACTCAGCCAGCTCCAAAAGAGTCCAGTGGGAGATGTGCAGGTGTGTCTCAAAATCTCCCACCCATCGGGCATGCGCATGAGCATTCCCTTCCCCTGTGACAACTAGATTATTTTTAATTAGTTTAGATTGGTTTAAACTTTGAAAAAAATTTGATGTGATCTGATTCAAAGGTCGGTTTCGTTAGGTTAGGAAACTACAATAAAAATAAATATGCGGCGCTGTAACTTCTCGCCACAGAAGCAATTTTCTTTTTACACAGCCAAAACATAGGCGACATTGAACAAGTAACCTCGCTTTATGCAGTTGAAGTGCATGTAACAATTTCGTACACAACATGTACTCAACCATGTACACTGCGACTGAAGACGTAAAAACCTTAAATAGCTGACTTCAGAAGAAGGGCACAGCCTTCCGAGTAGCAATCCTGCCAACATGGGTTATGGATGGAGTCATTGACGTAATAGCGATGTGAGCTCTCATATGGCTATGACTTGAACTACTTATTTTTTGGCGAGAAAAATTTCTCATCAACTTATTTGAATGCCTTACGTGCACACCTATATTTATGATTCGTGGTCAGTGATTGGGTGTTTCCTACTCCTATCGTCATGGGCAGGGACCCAAATTTTTGGTGAAAAGATTTCTGCAACAATTGTTCCAGTGCCTCATGTACACAGCTGCAGCTCTGCTTCGTGGTCAGTGATTGGTTGTTTTTAACTGTTTCGTATCTTGAACTCTTTACTGCAAATTACGAACGTGTGGTATCGCAGTAATCTTATTCTGATTGACGCAGTCAAATGGCATGCACAAAAACACACTGCCAATAACCACGAAGTAGAGCTAAATGTGTGCATGCAAAACATTAAAACGAGCTGTATATATAACATTTTTTTCGCGAGAATATCAAATCATAATAATGTGGGACCTATGTTAAAAGCATAGTGCAAACTTATTGTCGCATTGTGTGTTTCTGAGAGCTGGGTGGCGGGAAGCTGTGTCGAAACACCTTATGGACTAGCCCATGACTCACAAGCTGGACGGCTACATGGTGGGAGTCACGCTGAACTACATCATAGAGACCTGTGTCAACTGCGCCTTAACCCAACGAGACCAGCCTACAAGGCTCAAGTCATGTCCCAAGCATGATGTAATGTCTATTGTTAGACCCTGCAATTCGATAATCCCCGGAGTTTGGCCTGAGTAAATAAGCCCCGATTCAACAGTTTTGGAGAGATTTCGCTATTGGCTGTGCAAGAAGAAGGTGCTATGCTTGTGGAGAGAGACTAGTGAAGACACCTTGGTGACGTCAGAGTCTACTGTGAGGCTGCAGGCACGTACCTTCGGAGCAGTACGGGTTGTCGGACAACAAGGAGGTGCACCCGGGATGCTGCGCAGCACATGGTGAGTCATCACCACTTCGGAATGTTAAGGCTATACATTTTCACTTTTGAAAGATTGTTGTTTGCATATATGACTGAACTTTTACTGTGATTTATGGTCTATGATTAATGGTAAATATTTTTGTGCTTTAGTTGTCAAAGTTTATTAACGTTTCCGTTTCACAGTAGTAGTTGTGTCCATAATTAAGGGTGTTGTGAAAGTTATTGTTAATTACTGTTCTGTGTATTTTTGTAAGCTTTGTGAGCTATTTAATTCACTCTTTTATTTCAAATTATAAGACCTCTGTTCCAAAGAGCTCAGAGAATTGCCCACAAGTAAATTTTTGCTAAACTTGTAAAATTATTTTCTCGAAAATCATGCGTCATGTACTGATTATCTCTCAGCAGCTAGGGCGTGTTACTGGCGAGGAGAGGAAAGTAGTTCAGAGTTCAAGGGATCTGTGAGGGGATGGCTATAGAGGAGGGGAGGGGGGGAAGGGTGACATATCGGCGAAGTGGTCGCCTCCGACGAGGGGATAAGCCGGCTTGGTCGAGTGTCAGGAGTGGTTGGCAAACAGCGGACCACAGACCTCCGCAAACATCGCACCGAGGTGTGTGCTAGACGCCATCGACCGTCATACCTCGCTCCCTTCTTCTCTTATCATTCCTCACGCCTATCAACAGTCCTCACATTCGCAGCACTTGTCTAGCTGACTATGCGCTCCTCCGTGCGCCCTGCAAGGCGGAGGAATTTTCTCGCGACTATTCCAAATGAGTAGAGACACGCAAAATTGATGTTATTTCCTGCGACCAGCCTAGAATCCACACGGCAACTTCTCTTATTTGTATAGCCACTATCACAAACTAAATATACTACAGATATATTGACGTGACGGCTCATTTGATACGAGCGAACTTCGCCGCTTATTGGCTGCCAGCGGTTGCCGATACGTGTTCTGTGTATGTTTGGCTCCTGCATGTTACGGCAGGTTTTCTATTGGCCTAACTGCCGACTAGCAGGGCAGCCACCTTACGCTGAATGGCGATAGAGGTTTCCGCCATGTAACTGGCCAACGACGCTATTTTGCTGGCGTGGGTGACCGAGTTTGACGTCCTACCAGCTATTTCACTTCTGCATTACTAAATATTCTTTGCTGCGTGTTTGTCGCGAAAAATGTTTTGCACCACTTTGTTTTAATGTCTTACGTGCACACCTGCAGCTCTGTTTCGTGGTAATTGTCAGCGTGTCTTTGTGGAAAGACATTTGACTGCACCGATCAACCAGAATAAAGTTAGTGTGACAACTTTTGTCTGTGATTTGTCAGAAGAACCTCAAGATACGAGAGAGCTATCACTGACCGTGAAACAGAGCTGTAGCTGTGCAAATAAAGTGTTGAAACTAAATGATGCAAAACTCTCTTCGCCAGAAAACCGTGGTTGTACTTACTGACTGAAGATGCCGTGGCCTAACGCGGAGGACTCATCTGACCAGTAATTAAAAGATCACGGTGGAGTGACCAACCTTACCTCCTGCAAAGTGGCCACATATGTATTAGAATCGCATAGAGACTCATGGGCTATGTAACTACAGGTTGTGCAATGTTATATACAGGTCACTGAACGTTAGTCTTTTACTAAATGACAATGCGAATTTCGCAGGTCCTTGCAAATGAGTAGGTTTACAAGTGAACAATTTCTGGACTCATTTTCAGCCAAGTTAGGATCCTGCAAACAGCGAGGCGTTTAGGCACGCTCCCCATGGATTCGCCAAGCCACCTGGATGTCCTTGGGCATGAGGGTGACTTTCTTTGCGTGAATGGCACTCAAACTGGTGTCTTAAAACATTCCCACCAGGTACGCCTCGTTTGTCAGTGCCATCACGGCCGAGCTCTGGGATCGCAGGTTTGTCAAGTCCTGGGCAATTCTGAAATGTTGATCCCTGTTATAGATGCCAGTTGACATCTGACATGAAAACGCGGGAGTCCTTGAATGTTTTTCATGCAGGTCCGCTAATCCTCAAGGAGGACCCAACAACAAACGAAACAAAGTGTAAGCGAGTTTGAAATTCAACGATTTCTCAAATGAGTTTGCGAAATTTCTGTATAGACTGAAATGTTGATCCCTGATATAGATGCTGGGTATTATTCAGATGCACATGAAATACAGGATGAGTCAAGACGGAGTGTGTCAATTTTGCGAGGTGGTATCTTATGAAAAAGTAAGTCTAAAATAGATTTTCAGTTTTCCCGTAAAGTGAATTATAGTAGGAGTAACACTTCCTTGAAAATCTACTAAAAATTTATAAAATATAATAAGCAACAACACTCAGAATACTGTCAAAACAACGGAAGACGGAGTAATTTCTGATTTTGTGTAAAGAAATGAAATTTTGAAGTACATTTTCAGGGTAGCGTTACTTCAGGACAAATGGAAAGCCACTTTTCGGCCTACTATTTCATAAGTTTTCACCCCGCTGTAATAACATACCTCGCCCTGAATCATCCTATTTTTTACTATCCCAGAGCCTGAGGAAATACTTTATAGTAAATAGGTACACTAGGTATTGATAATAAAGTAAACAGATGAGAAAAAAATAAAATTTTTGCAAGGATGGATATTAAAATAAATATGTACACTGAATAATTTTATCATAACTATATTGTAAATATGGTGCAAGCATTTCGATGTTTTTCTACGTAGCTGAACAACAGTGACATATCAAGATGATGGTGGATACCAAACGCGAATCCATGTGTTGGTCAATTCAGATGATGGTAAATCCAGATTTGAATGAATAAATAAATGACGTTAAAATTAATGAGTATATTGATACGTCCTTATCATAGTTAACGTATTATTATCTAGTCTTGTCTAGCTCCCCCTCCAAAACAAAAAAACTTACAATCACACCCACTTCCTGGAAGGTATTTTAGTATACTAGGTGGACCATAGTTTTATTTGGCATCACATTTAGTCAGAAGAGAGTAAATTACGCGTAACTAAGCTGTTGTTGTTGGGGCATATCCTATGCGACTCTGAACTAGTCATTAATGTAAGATCCCAGCTGCTATAACTACACGTGGTCCATACAAAGAGAGAAGCGGCATTTAACAGAAGTCGAGCCGCTATTAGTCTGAGCGAGGGATGAACGTGTAATGGACTGTAAATCCTGGCGTCGTGGTTGAACTGCGAGGTCAGTGGTCATAACCAGAGCTCGTACAACAGCCCAGGTCGTAATGAAGTAGGAGCTCGTGTGGAACAGTTCCTCGCCAGGGAAAGCAGGTCGGCGGGCTCGTAAATCCTGCTGGAGTGCCCGTGGAGTCCGGCCGCGCTGCCGGAAATTGGAACGCATGTATAATCGATGGAATATAATAAAAAAGAAATGTGGTTGTATCCTCGTCCCTTATCCTCTTAGCGTGACGAACTGCGGGGATTAGAGGCTCCATTACCATCACGTACTGTGGCGCCCGCCATTTGTAATGCCACTCGAAATATTGTTTCCCAAACTGTCATTTTCCCAAATCTCGGTCGTAAATTAAACACGAAATAAAAATTATCGGTAATCTCGTCGGGGACAATCCGTGCTGATAATTTCCAGTCGGAACTGTCGCTGCTCTGACATCTCTGCTCGTGATTTTCAGGGGGCTGATTTAACGTCGCTATCTTATCGGCGCAGCGCACAATTTGCACCTGCGTGTCGTGGCGACTGTTTGAGCCGAGGTGGACTTGAATATGCACCCAGAGAGAGAAGAACTCACGGGATATTTAGAGTGATTTATAGCGAGAAAAGTTGATTGTTTGCTAGTCTACGATCTAGTTCAATGTTCTACTTCAGATATTCGTGTTTTCACTTTTAACCGCGACAATGAGAATTTTGGTACGCTGATACCGATCACTTGTTATTCGCCATTCATTCTCTGATCATATGAGACAAGATATGCAAGAGCCCTTTGAAGACTACTTTGGTACTAAAGATTCTAGCTATTTTTCACGTTCTCTAGTGATAGGTACAAAGTGGGTGCATTTTGACTAGAAATATGAACGAAGTAAACACCCACGCATAAAGTCTATTTGCTCACGTAGGTGAAATTATTTTCAACAGCTACTAAATATGTTTAAAGAGCGATGAAAATATCAAGTAGAGCGATAATTAATTGGCTACATGTGATCGCAATACGTGCCATTTTCATGCGGTAATTGCCTCGGCGAAACTCGATTCGTAAACTCTATCAATTGTTCGGGGTCCTTAATTTTTTTGCGAAAATATTTCAATGCCTTACTTGCACATTTACCGTTATGCTTCATTGTTATTGGTAGCGTGTCTTTGTGGAAAGACATTTCTCATCTGACGGCACCAATCAGAATAAATTACCTGCGACACCACACGTCTTTGATTCGCAGTAAAACGTTAAGAGCCCCAGCAGCTGGCGGAAGAACATTGTTGCAGTGTGTTAGTTGTTTCAAGAAATATTACTAAACGTGTGCTCAATATCTCTATCTTCGAAAAATAAAACACATTTCAAACTCTACTTCTCTATTTTTGTTTTCTATGATGCTTAGAAACATGGTTTTGGCACTGACTAAACAGTAATACAGACGTTAAATAACTTGGCGGTCCACTTGATACGGGCGAACTTGACGGCTTGTTGGTTGTCTGAGGTTGTTGATGCCAGCCCAGTGTGTGTTTGGCTCCTGCATATTACGGCAAGTTTCTTATTGGCCTGGCTGCCGGCTAGCAGGGCAACCGCCTTACTCTGATTGGCGGTACGAGTTTCCGCCATTTTGCTGGTCAGGGAAGCCGTTTTGCTCGTGTGCGTGACTGAGTTCGCTGTCCTACCAGCTATTTCACTTCTGTACTATTAAACATTCTGTGTTTTCGGGACACATACAAATAACTAACAACGACTTTTCCGGTCTGCTGTCACGTAAAACGTACCAACAGGAATTGTAAAACAAAAACAGAGACGCACGCGCTGGGCTAAACTACGCACTTTACGCAAATAAAAAATAGGGTCACCACTTAAAGTCCCATAGGAAAATGTCAGCTACTAAAACACTGTACGCCGTTTTCACCCCGCGCATAAAGGCGATACGGTTGTCGACACACGTCAATCTAGCTCTTATCGCATGCCTGCTTCCGTACCTCAGACGTGGCATCTAGAGCCTGCTGTACAGGGCTCTTAAGAGGCCGTTTCAGGCGCATGTATGCAACCCGCATTAACTCCATATATATCAAGGCTAATTTTACCTTTGCTATAGCTATAAGAATATTACTGATATCAACATTTTCATCGTGCTTTATCAACGTCAAAGTCGTTCTTATTTTCGCTGCGTGCAAAATTTGGTATAACATACGGTTACATTAAAAACTTAATATAAAAAAAAGTTTTGAAAAATTTATAGCCTACCATTCTTTATACTTGGCTCCGACGAACGTGGCGAAAATAAGAACGACTGTGTATTTCATAAAACGCGAAGAAAATGTTGATATGTGTAATACTTGTATTGCCATAGCGAAGGTAATATTAGCCTTGATTTATATGGGTTTAATGCGGGTTGCATACGTACGCTTGAAACACTGGAACGGCCTCTTAAGACACTTAAGAATTGAACCATTCTATCACTGACCACAGCACAGAACTGCGGTTGTACACATAATTCAATGAAACATACGGACGAAGTAATTTTTTTTTCCAGAAATAAGGGCCCCTATCAATGATAGGTCAACTGCAAAACGCCCACTGTTCTGCAATGAGGGTACTCAAATATACGAAGACTCGGAACCGATAATGTCAGGAAGTGTGCTCGGGTGAGTATAGACCAGTGAACTCTATCCTGTTGCCAATTAATAACGGGAGATTCCCACGTCCCTGCCCCATTGTACACAATATTACAACAGCGGGATTATTATTGGCTTAGTCAAATAGGGCAACAGCTCCATGTACAAGCGAAAGCCAGCAATTCTTTGGTAAGCTGAACGTACGTTGAATCCCAGCAAACAGTCAAGTATTTTTTCCCGCGATAAATCATCATTAGAGAAGGTAATTTATGGCGGGAATTGTTGACTGCTTGCTAGGCTTCAATGTAATGTGTTAATTTCTGACACTTTTATTTCGTTACTGGCGAGTCCCTATTTGACTGGGCCAATGAAAACTCTGGTGCACTACTACCGAACGTCAGTGATTCGTCTGTAAACAGCTAGACTGTGCCACATAACCGTCGGCCAATAATACACGACGCAGGACGATACACAGATTTGCAGAATACGCTGGCAGAAAACATTCTCGCGATTTTCCACCGTCTCTAATCATCATCTATAACTATGACTGCAAACATTGGATTTTGTACGTATAGTTAACGAAAGGTTCTCTGAAAAATAAAGCTTATTTGTCACCACAAAATAATTTGTCATTATGAACCTTACCAAATTTTTTGCGGTGGCAACAGAAATTTTTTTCTGCAACCAATAAAGTTTTGCAGTGACTACAAAAAAAAGTTGTAACCACTACAAAATCTTTTGGTGAGGTCCATGTTGACGTAACGTTTTATAACAACTACAAATCCAGATTTTTTTTCTGTGTTAAGCCAATATTATACTATAAAATAACACGTTGTTCCTTTGTCAGTGAAGCGCATGTGACGTAATTTAAATAACAGACTAGATTGTAAAAGAAAACATATTCTGCAGAAGCCTAAATCCTGCGGGGAAATGTTTTCGTGAATTTTTACTGATATAAGCGGTAGGGTTCCTAGCCTAGCCAGTTCATGTTTTTGAATGCAATTGTCATTAATTCGGGTTATCAGACGTTCCATCTACCACCTCGCATGATTCCCTACTTCTGTGAAGGTGAAGGCTCTCTGTTTCTGTTATATGCTTGCTTGACACGTTCATGGTTCATGTTAGGCAAACTACTTCTTTCCGAAAAGTGTACCATCAAATTCCCCTTCCTTTGCCTTCTCCCTTCTCACATTTTCCCTCCACCTGGGCCCTTCCCCCTAGACGGGAAAGTTTTGGCGAGGTGGTGGAACAAGAAGCTAAGTTTAAGTTTGGCGCGACGAAGTTGGCAACTGACTGATGGCTCGGCCCGTCTCGCTACAGGCAGCCAACTTGATAGGTGTGAAAATCCCTGCTCCAGCCGTGTGCATGTCTCGAGGGAACTTGGCAATCTCCGCTCCGGTAACAGTCTGTTAAGGTGGCTCCGACATTTGTGTGTGTGTGTGTGGCACAAAATCGATGGAGTACTAAGGGCGCCGTTGACATGCGTAAGAAATGCAATATCACCTATACGCGGAAATATATCAACTGGGAAGTAGTGATTTACTATTATTCTTTTTCCAATGTGACTTACAACAGTGAAAATATAGTTTTATTTGCGAGAAGTATAGACTTAAGTTCAATACGTGTTTACAACTTTGTGTTTTTCGAATCCAGGTGTTTTTTTTTTTTACAGATACGGCAGTCTGAAAAAGCGGTTTCAAGTCATTTTCAGACGCTCTAAAGATGTTCATAATAAGATATGAATCACGATTTTCACGAAAATATTTCTGCGCCAATTTATTTCAATGCCTCACGTGCACCTCTACAGTTCAGATTCATCGTCATTGGCAGGTTGTCTTTGTGGAAAGACATTTCTCATTTGACTGTGCAAATCAGGATAAGGTTACTGCGATACACGTCTGTAATTTGCAGTAAAACGTTAAGACACGTAACAGTTACAGCCCACAATTTTTCGCAAAAATAATTCTGCAACAGTTTGTTTCAGTGACTTGTGTGCATATGTGAAGCAGCATGTGCTTCATGGTTATTGGCAGCGTGTCTATGTGAAGAGCCGTATCTCATTTGACTGAACCAATTACAATAACGTTCCTGCAACACCACACGTCTGTGATTTGCCGGTAGAATCCCAAGGCTCGTGGCAGTTAAAATATCCAATCGCTGACCAAGAACCAGAACTGCAGTTATGAACGTAAGGTACCGAAACAAAGTGAGGCAAAATTCTTTTCGCGAATAACAAGGGTTCCTAATTATTGCACAGACGTGGTTCATTTGACTGTGCCAACAGGAACAAGGTTACTGCGACACCACACGTCTGTGATTTGCGGGTAGAACCCTAGACGCTGAGAGTTATAAACAGCCAATCACTGACCATGAAGCAAGGCTACATATGTGCACATAAGGTATTGAAACAAACTGTTGAAGAATTCTTTTCTCGAAAAATCGCGGACTCTAGTAACAGTTAATACCACGATCCATCATTTATATTACTTCAAAGATAATTATTTTTAAATCCTAAACGAGAGCTGATATAGAAAAACTGTTGCACAGTTTTGTTAAAACAGTAAAACATATGTTATATAAATACATTTTGAAGACAAATACATAATGGTTTCTGCTACTTATACAATTATGAAAATTGCCTTTAATTATCTGCATAATAAATTTTTGTCAAGAAAAACTAGACTGCACACCAAAAATTATTTTTAAGAAAACTGAGCAACTGCTTTTCGGTACCCGCTCAAGTTTAGGAATAAAGTAAATATACACTCTAAAAATAGTTTGTAAATTTGTCACACGTGCGTATAGGAGCGCTAAGAAAGTAGGTATGGTATAATTGTTTCCCAGACATCCATGGTAACACTCATAAACCTAATTATAAAACAATCAAATGTATACTGAAGTTACCAGACATGTATTGTAACATTTTTAAACGTTTGCATATTTACAAGAAGGAAGTATGGTAACTGTACCATTCTGCGTATGGGATAATAACTTCCTAAACATTCGAGGAAGTTTTTTTACAGTGATATATACACATAACTATCGTGAAAGCAGTAGAAGTGATGAATCATGACTTAAAAACATCGAATCAGCGATAATGAAGCAGAGCTGGTGATGTGCACTTGAGGCGCTGAGACAAATTGGAGCAGAAGTCTGTTAACCTAATATCTGGGTTCCTAGTCGTAGATAGGAAATATTCGTGACTTCACTTACCTACATGCTAGCCTCCACGAATATATGTGTACTCAAGCAGACAACGGCTGCTCATTGGCTGCTCACTGACACAGACATACAACATGCTTGGACCTATATTTTGTTGTTTTTTATAACTAGCTCAGCATCCTCCGAGAGGAATCAAATATGCCAAGTGCCAATCGAAAAAGTGACAACAATTTACCGTTGGTTGATTTCTAGCTTGTTCCCAAAAGAAAACACGAATTTTTCAGGTTCCTAGTCATGGAATATCTACTGGCTTGAACATTTTGTGGCCATTTAATATAGGCAGTTCGGGATAAAGTGGGCACTCAAAAAAGCCCTGCTAAATTTCTATTTTCAGTCAATTCGTATCTTTCCGCGCGTAAAACCTCTCTGGACACGTTACTTGATGTTTGCGCGTGGAAGAAAAATTGTGCGGTCGATAGGAACCCATTATTTATTTTGATAAAAAAGTTTATTAATGATATAAAATACAAATGTGTCGATTTCAGTTTATTTTATTCCTGTATTGTTGGATTTAAATAGCGAAATGCACGGAACTACATCCAGAAATGCGCTGCCAACCATACAAGTCGTAAGAGAAGTATTGTTGATGTTGGATTATACGCTGTAACAGCTGGTGATTATTTTCAAAGGTTAACATTTACTGGACGGTAGCTTTCTCTTTACGTCTGGGGAACGGAAACGCGGATGGCGATGAGTAGAGGTGATGAAATTTCGCGAATTCAGTGACCTGCATGTTAGAATCAAATATCCTATGCATACTCAAGCCCCGACCATTGGTCCACTAGTAGCTGATGCTGCTCAGTACATGGAACAGCTGACAATGAACGAATAGACAGGGCTTGAGTATGCATAGGATATTTGATTCTAACATGCAGGTCATTGAATTCGCGAAATTTCACCATCTTGAGCGATGAGGTGTCTGACGGACGTGCTATGTTCGCGAAGGACTAAGCTAGCGAGCGGTGTTTTCGTAGAATGTGATTTTCAATGGGAAATGACATGTCATATAAAAATTTAAGAAATTTGTTTTTGTAGTACTATTCTAATCGTTACGTTAGTGTTGCTGTGAAAGATTAAGTACTGTACATTCTTGCACACTACACCTTCTAAGAGCAAAGACACTTCCCAAGCTACACACGGTCGCAATCCTTGAGGGTTTACAGCAAACACTCCATCACTGTTCAGAAAAGCTGCGACAGTAATTCTTCCAAGCGCTTTGTGACGACCAACCCGTAATTTATGTCACTACGTCAGCTGGGCTTTCCGCGTCCCGTGAATGCCGAAATTAATTACCAGCCGGCGAGTGTAAACGAGGGATGGGAAGAGGTAAGGGCGACTTAAAATAATGAGCTCGTGGGGTTGCGGGGACAAAAAGAACGCCTGCTGCAGGACAGCACAAGATGGAGGACGCTGAGTTGGGAGAAGTAAGAAAACTCGTGGTGGCAGCAGTCCTATTGGCGACATTTTTCAACTCTGGTTGGATTCCACAAGAAACGTTGGACATGGCGAACACGGTGATTAACTTAAGAGGTTTTTTTTATTTATTTGCTGAACGCGACTGTGCAAAATAAATCAGCAAAAAGTGTGACGACAGAGGAGTCCTCTAAATGGATATCAGGTAAAATTGTAGCTGATACAATGTTGGTTGAGTACAGAGCCCAGTGGTGTATGAAAGCGACAGTGTTTAATTAAAACATTTAATCTCGTTATGAAATGTTTACAAGCACCGATACAAATAATGAGGCTTGTGCTCGGTCGTGCGGTTCAACAGCGAGGATTCAAGTGTTCCCCTCGACAATAAATAGTTATAGACATTTTGAACAGCTCATTACTAGAGACAGCGGAAAATTTCGAAAATGTCCGGAGCCACAATATTTGTCAAAACACCGCAGCTTGTTGTATCTCATATTATACGCAGATGCACAATTATACGGCGAAAAGTTTTTTTTAGCCACTTTGTTTCAGTGCCTCACGTACTTCATGGTAATTGGCAGCGAGTCTGTTTCTAAACACTCCTCTCAAATTACTGCACCAGTCGGAATTAGGTTATTGCGATACCATAGTCTATTATTTGCTATAGTTGAAACCCAAGACAATTGACCATGAATCAGACCTTCAACTGTGCATATAAACTGAAACCAATTGGTAGAAAACTCTTTTCTTCAGAAAATCGTTGCTCTAATTATTCGACAACGGTTATTTGACAGAAGTATGATTGTAGACAAATGACAAACATTCATTATTGGCGTGCCATTAGTGTCAACGTCCCAGTTAATAGAATTACGGACAAGGGGCGTGAGGCACGTAGCTGGCATACATGGAACATAGCACAAAGTCAACATTTCCCGAGGCAAATTACCCTTTGTACTCATACTTCACTTCAACCATTCCGGTAGAAATGTCCGGATAAACGTGAGAAAATGTAACGTATGAAAATTCCACACCCCCTTGACATCCACTATTTTATAAGCACTATAATTATAGCCACGAATTTGTGGCAAATAGAGTTTTGTATATTTCATTCCAGTGTCTTATGTGCACATCTGCAGCTCTGCTTCATGGTCAGTGATTGGCTGTTTTAACTCTCATTTGTCTTGTGATTATAGAGGTAAATCACATACGTATTGTGTCACACAAACTTATTCTTATTGGTGCAGTCAAGTGCGAGACATGTATGAAGAAATACTAGCAACTTGTCAACAATAAAGCAGAACTGCCGATGTGTACGTAAGACATTAAAAAAATGTGCAAAATCTTAACGTAGGAAACTTGTGACGATAACTATAATACATCCAGTCAATTTGTCCACATTGCCAATTGCCACGCTTACGTTATACTATTACTTTAAGAAGTAACTATGTTTTTTATTATTCTCCGTACTTTAACAATTAAACTGATTCAAAGAACGTGACATTATAATAATATCTAGGGACCACAGTCGTAGAAGAACAGGTCTGGACACTCGCCTATCTACCAATGTATTTTGCTTGACCCCCTTGTTGTTTGGCTGTAGTTCGTCAAGTTACCGAGAATGTCGTTCTTTATTGGCGCTGCAGTCAGGGCGGTCAGGCTCAAGCTCCATCCACTGTTTTCTAGTATTAAAATTATAAAGTAAATCTAGATTGCTGGAGCCATGTTTTAGGATTGCGAGCGAAGGATGTATTTAATGAATTGATAAAAAATACGTTTTGATGAATTGTTTATCTTTGTAGGAGGGAAGTGGGCCTAGTTTGAGCTCGACCGCCCTGACTGCAGCGCCAATAAAGCACAGCACTCTCGGTAACTTGGTGAACTGCAGCCAAACAACAAGGCGGTCAAGTTTCCAGGCGAGTGTCCAGACCTGTTCTTCTACGACCGTGCTAGGGACCAAAAGTTTTCGCGAAGAAGATTTTGCATCATCTTGTTTCATTGCATTACGTGCACACCTGCAATTATGCGTCATGGTTTTTGACAGCTTGCATTTGAGCAAGGGCGTTTCTCATTTGACTGTGCTAACCAGAACAATGTTAACTGCGACACCACACGTATGTGATGTGCGGATATAACCCCAAGATGCTTCGAGTTTAAAACATCCAATCATTGACCACTAAGAATTGCAGTTGTGTCATAGCTAGAGGCACGATCTTGTCGCGAAAAGAGTTTTGTATCACTTTCTTTCAATGGCTTAATGTGCACGTCGACAGCTCTGCCTCATGGTTATTGGCAGCATGTATTTGTTCAACAATGTCTCTCATATGAATGCACATATAAGAGTAAGGAAACTGTGACACTACACGTTTGTAATTTGCCAGTAGAAACCCAAGACAAGCGGGAGATAAAACATCAAATTCCTGACCATGAAGTAGAAGTGCAACAATTTGGTGCAAAAAACTTTTCGCCATTATAATTGTGGTTCTAGTCATAGCCATCTTTACTAGAAGGCTACGGCCTTAGATCTGACAACCCTGCCAGGAAGGGACAGTTGAACACTCTTCACAGAAAAACAGTTTTGCAGTGGCTACAAAATATTTTGTCAATTATTAGTCCCTACCAAACATTTTTGTGGTGTTCACAAAATATTTTGCAGTGTTCAATGAGTGGTTTGTTGGTGATTACAAAATAATAAACAAATCCAACAAAAAGTTTTGTGGACGCTGTAAAATATTTGGTATTCACCACAAAATTATTTGGTACGATCTAAAATGACAAAATATTTTGTAGCCACTACAAAACGGGTTTTTCTGTGTTTTGTCTCGCCAACGGCAGAGGCTTCCTCTGATTCACCGGTATGTATGGCAGAATAAGGAATCAGGTTCAGTCATTGTCTTTGTAGAGCTAAATGAAGTGTTAAAATTAGGGACACCTGATTTTCGCGAAAATAATTTTGCCCCAGTTTGTTTCAATGCCTTACGTGCACTACTGCAATTCTGCTTCATGGTTATTGGCAGCGTGTCTATGTGAAGAGCCGTATCTTATTTGACTGAGCCAATTACAATAACGTCCCTGCAACACCACACGTCTGTGATTTGCTGGTAGAATCCCAGGGCTCGTGAGAGTTAAAATATACAATTACTGCCCACGAAGCAGAACTTCAATTGCGCACGTAAGACACCGAAACCAAGTGAGGCAAAATTCTTTTCGCGAAAAATAGGGGTCCATAGTCATAGCTATTTTTAGTAGAAGATCGCGGCCTTAGATCTGGAAACCCTGTCACGAAGGGTCATTTTAACCCATTTCTTTTTTCTCGTAAACAGCAGTGGCTTCCCCTGATTCGCATGCATGTAGAACGGAATAACAAATAATGTACAGCCACTTGTAGAGCTAAAAGAAGTGTTAAAATGACCCTTGTGTGCGGGGTTGCTAAATCTAAGGCAGCGACCTTCTACTAAAGATGGCTATGGTTGTGCACGCAAGATATTGAAAGAAAGTGGTGCGAAGATCTTCCCGCGAAAACTTGCTGTCGCTAGTTATACTTGAACGACGCATGTTGAAACCGATATTGCCACCTTCTCCCGAAGCTGATGTGGTAGCCTATATAATGGTTACGGCGATCGGCATCTCGTGTGTTGCATTCTGCTGGCGGTGTGACCTGGGCGTTGATATGAAATACTATAGAACAATTTGATATCGTCACACTATAGCCATCTCTAGTAGGCATTATGTTCTTTATTATTTACAGACACACTCGACTGCAATGATCTGTACATACTCGAGAACAGTATGTGCTTGTATTGCTCACAAATCTATATGTGATGTCATTTACTGAGTGCTATACATTATGCGCTTGGTCACTCTACCATGTAACTTTAAATTACTGTCTCACAAAGTGTTCCAAACGACCAGTGGCATAGCCAGGATTTGTGGTTTAACCTGAGAGTAATATAATTAACACCGACCGTCTCTTTAAAGCGGGGATTCGGTGGTCCTCCCTGGGAAATTTTGGACTTCAAGGTGCGAAATAGTGCTATTTTAGCCGTTTTTGCAGTAAAGAAACTTTAAATGTTATACCGGTCAACACATTTTAGTATTTAAATATGATTTTAGGTTTCAATTTTTATGGCTAACTCAAGGGAAGGGGGGGGGGGGGAGAGGATCAGAACCCCGAATCCTCCTCCATCGCTGGCTTCGTCCCTGGCAGCTACAATACACATTGTAGGCCAGTGGAAGATGTCGAACAAGCGAAGAACACCCTGCTGTTTCACATACGTCCGGTTAGTTGACGTTTAGGTCTCTTTCAAAAAGGAGTTTAGCTAACATGTTTTTTTTTCGCAGATGCGAGTAAGGAAAGAATGATATAGATGTTAGATTCCATTGTGGCGTGTGGTTCGCCACATGCTTATTTTTGATTGACTTGCAGTGGTTGCAGTGGTTGCCAGTGGTTGATTGACGATTTTGTATTTATGGGAACTTGTTTGTTGGAGTGATATCCGAGAAGAGCCGAAGTACGAGGGACTATTTGCTTGCGCGGAGTGGTGCGGGGTCTGCTGGATTCTCCGAGCCTTCCTACGGC
>PNEQ01129343.1:0-15977 GCA_003012365.1 Medauroidea extradentata
GCTTGAAGCATATACAAACACATTATAAAATATTTCTGTGTTTAAAATAAATTTCTAAATGTACCAAAAAAAATTTAAATTTTGAAATTTTTTATTTAACATAAACATTTTTTGTAACGGGTTTTAAATGTTACAGGCCATAGACAGTAACGCGTAGTTTTGATATGATTTTTTTCATTTCTTTATGTTAACTGGTTTTCAAGTTTTGTATGAAGTAAAAATACGCAAATTTTGACTTTGAAGTGCCACTACGGGAAAACTAGATGAGCTAATTTTTTTCCGTTAGAGGTATATGTACTCTCAAGTATTGTGTACAAAACTAACACTATTTCATACAAATATAAAATTATGTTTTTTCCCCACTTGAACACCCTTAAGGGCGGTAAGTAGTAAATGCAAGGACTATTAAATTACTTCAGTGATTTTATCACGCAAACTGCGTGACCTTAAGCGTTTGTAGCATCGCAATTTTATTGTTGTACAGTACATAGGTGCTATAGTTATCTCGTTTATTCTGAAGTACACGAATGCACGGTATATATATATATATATATATATATATATATATATATATATATATATATATATATATATATATATAAGAAATTCTGAATAGTTCGATGTGTTTGGAATTTTATTCATAAATTGCCAAAGGAAGTGCTACAATTTCCTACATACGCATTTGCGATCTACGAGTAACATTGTATTTGTTTTTAAACAAATGTATAAACCACGCTTCAACGCAGTTTAAAGACCAAGGGAATACCACATAACGCATCTAAAGATGCTCCCTATCTGGTTTTGGAATTTGTTGCATTGAGTTGCGAGTATTATTTTTTAGACGAAACAACTTATTGTGAAATACATTTATACAACTCGGAAAATAACGCACACTTTAAACTATCACTATATTTTTTAACCGCAAAAATTACCTAGAAACGGAATTTCCAAACTGCCGTATCTGTAAAAATACCAACCGCATTTTCGAATAACTCAGAAGTAGAAGCATGCGCTGGACTTTGGACTTTACTTACCACACATTAAATTGTATGATCACCGGTTGAAGTCCCATATGTACGAGAATACTAATAAAACACTTCACGCCAGTTATGTGTATTGCGCGTACAGACGATATTGCGTTATATACGCCCGATTGTTGCGTTCTTTACACAAACATACTCTATCTACGAGGTCATCTTAAAGGTGCGGCTACCGCAATTTTTATCACAGTGTTTTAATTTTTATATTCGTACCAGTTTTTTTTCTTGTTTAAGACACAAAATGAGACTAAATTTTTCTCTTACAAAAATTTTTATCTCGCATAGTTTTTGCGTAGTGGCTCGTTAAAGCCAAAATTTGTGTGTTTCCGTTTTAAGGACGACACTTAAACCAACTGACTTACCAAACTGAAAAAAATTCACAGTGATTAACGATGTTGTAAGCTACAAATTAAGCTACGCAAAACCACAAAATAAAATATTTTTATATTTTTAAAAAAATTATTAAATTTTTGCTTTAAGTGCACTTTTATTTTAGTACAAAAATGTTTTATTCTTTATTCTGTGTACGTTACATTGTTGGCCTGCGACGTCTTTACACTTTGTGAATCTTTTCGTTAGATATCTCAATTTGTTTTAGTGGAGACCTTAAAACGGAAACATGAAAATTTTTTCTTTAACAAGCTATTACGTGAAAACAATGCGAGATAATACAATTTCATAAGAGCCATATTTACTCTCATTTTGTGTATAAAATAAGAAAAAAAAATATCTGGTACAAATAAAAAATAAAAACTTGATAATGAAAATTGCTGTAGACTGTGCCCTTAAATAATTCGCTACCGTATGGCTACTTACCAACAAAATGCATTATCTTACACATATCTCTTATGGGGTGAGTCAAATTATTGCGGCAAGGGGAAATGAAAACCAAGTCAAATGGGGCAGAATTTTTGGACCATTTACTGACATACTGCAGCTTATTTACGCCCCTGTGCTGTCGTCTAATGCCCGGCCGCCCTGTACAGACGGGCTGCTGTAATGAACATAATTCAGTTGACCCCATTTCTTTGTTAGCACCACCGTTGTTGCTTCCTAGCTCCATCTCTCTTCATTCGTCCCTCCCGTATAATTTTCTCCTAAGTTTTTGTTTCCGTCCTTTGTTCCCGTCTTGTTTTCGCGCAACACGTATCTCCTCCGGTCTTTGTTAGCCCTCTCCGTCTAGCTGCCTCCTTGAGATGAGCTGTTCTTTTTCTCCACTGGATTTTTTCCTTTTGTTGTCTTTTTCTTTTCTAGATAACGTTTCCTCTCTCTTTCTCTACTTTGGGATTCAGGCCTCCCATTCACTTGCTGACACTTTCTCAAAATATTATGATAAAGGTCTGCGTCAGCACCATCTACCCTATTATTCTCTTATTCTCTTTCTGGACAACAATGTCAAGAATTTTGCGACAATATCAGCATTTTATCTTACGTACTACAAAAATACATTATACAGTTCTGCTTAAAAATATGTTATTAAATTTACACCAGAAATGGAATTCTTTCTGTTAACTCTGTAATGTTAAATATTTTACATTGTTCAAAGAATGCAAACTGCAAACATGTGTGTTTGATTGCAATAGGTTATGTAAATTTTTATACGTAGTTGCATGTCGGTGAAAAGAAATTTAAACAATTTTTTATTAATAAACACAGTCAATACATTTTCCGCTTCATACGTTTTTTCTATAATATTTGAAATTATCAGATAATATTTAAAAAACCTACATCCTTTTTCTGGATTCCAAGTGACTACAAATGTGTTTCTAAAGACTAGTTGAAAAATATTTGTTGCAAAGTCGGCACATGATTACAAATTAAATTAAATCAGCGGTTTTTTTTGTACGTAGCTGCGAGTGACATAGTTAGCAGTACTTCTGCGAAAAACCTGCCTTGCGAAACAGAAATTGTGAAGAGGAGTAAAAAAAATTATACCACTAACTGTTCAAAATGCTGTAAATGAAACTGCCCAGGAAAGGATTATGCGTAGGATAACGTAGGATTACTGCAAACATGTGTAAAAATCGTAGTGACATGTCAATTAAAGTTGATGTTTTCCAGCGCATTTTAATGAAACATTTTTACTCCAGTCAACCACAAAATTTAAAAACCAATCACAGAGTGAATTTTTTCTTCTTGCGTTACAGCAATGTAGACTGTTTTTCAACAGCAATTACTATTTTTAATATCAGTACGGAAAATTCCACCACTTTCGAACAACAAAATACAAAATGCACTTCAGAAACATGTCGCTGGGAACATAATTACAGAAAGTTTTCAAGGGAGATGACGCAAAAAAAATATCGCGGATCTAAACTGTAAATAATAAGGCTTTGAGTCGTTTCAAGAAATTCAATATTTACTTATGGAGCATGCAGTTATGGATATCGGTAGAAGAAAAATACAACTAAAGCGAACATTTAAACCCCACCGTTTACAAAACTTTATTTGACAAATTATTCTTATTATGAAAGCCAGCTGTATCTTTCAGGAATAAAAAGCTTCTTTCCATGCGGTGTTACACAAATATAAGTAGAATTTATAAATTATGATTCAGTTTTGAAATGCTTCAACTCCATTAGTGTCTATTACAACTAGGTTTACTTATTTGTGTTTTTTTGTGTATTGTATTCTACAATAACTTCTGCTTTTCTATATTGGATTTGTAACTGAAGTCACTTGTTATAGTAACTTTCAACATAGTCCTTACTGAATGGACTCAATTTCCTGATCTGAAATTATTTTAGAGCTGTGTATTTAATATTACGGATCATTTTAGCATTAGTAAATGACATTAATTTAATAGTATATAATAAACCTATGAAGTTTAATACATGCGTCTATGGCTTGGAAATAACAGGCATTTGCTTTCTCCTGTAAAATTTGTTTTCGCGTCTTTGAGCCGCCCTTTATTTAATGACTGATTCAATAATTTTGTAACGATGCAGCAACCTGCGGATATCAATATGTTGTTTGTATTTAGATTGCGATACGATCGTAAATTGAGTTTGGTAAGTGGGTTTTATCCAAGAGGTTTAACTCACAGGTCATGTTCCGGACTGTGATATAATGTAAGTTTTTTAGTTCAGAATGAAGTATGTGTTATTTTGGTCTGTTTTATGTTGAATGTGGTTTTCAGAGAAATTTATTTATAAGTTTTATACGAGCTCCAGAACAGTATAAGGCCATTTTAGAGGTACATGTGGGAAAGCAGAAAAATTGTGGCCATGACAATTATGAACAAATCATAACAGCGTTCACCTAGAGTGATTTCGGGATACAGCTGTGATACAGGAACTGGGAAGGCCGTACCAGGATCGAACCCAAATCCTCACGAATGTGAGGCAATTTGTTTTATCACTAGCTCCACTTCGCTCAACATTGTTCCACTTAGCTGTTTATTTCAATGAGTTCACAGAAACGGGATGGATTTGGATTCACTGGTTGACAAGTTTATTCTGATAATTCGTTTCTGGAGGTTACATTATTTATTTTTAAGATTGTTACTTTGAAGTAGTTTGGGTCAGGTGGGGCGAAACATTTCTACGTTAAGTAATGTGTAATAATTTTAATTGTTAGTTTGGCAGCCACACTTATTTACTCAGCAAGATTACAGGGATTTCCATTCCCAGTTTCACCAGCTAAAACTGACACTTGGTAAATTTTCTCTCTCGTTACTTTATTCACTTTATCAACGTTATTTTTCATGGTGCATACATTTGCTAAGGACCAGAAAGCTTATCAACTTTACCATAAGTTAAATTTTATCTCAGTATTTATCCTGAATATTAATTACATATGTAATTTTTTTTAGCTATCCAAGTTTTTGCTTGTGTAGTACAACGCTACATGTATCCCAAAATTGTCAAATAAGAACGAACTGGAGACTTCTTGCACTTTTTAAGAAACGAAAAATTTTCCGGCAGAACACAGATCTAAGTGATAATTTCATAATTTAAGCCATATAAAAATGAACATTGACACGTTTTGCAGCAGGACATAAACATATTTGCAAATTAAAAATATTATTTTTTCATCGTTGAAATTTATATGTAGATTTTTTTTAAACTGAAGTTTTGTGTGTACATGTCCCATGCTACAGAAGCAGCGAAGATATGCCGTACATGGCGGAGCGTGACGTTAATTCTACACTGTAAAAATGTCCTAAATAGTCAAGGAAGTTATTAACCACCATACACAGTTTGTATTTACTTACCATACTTCAGCTCGTAAAGAGAGCAAACATTCAGGACTGTTATTTAATAATTCAGGCAACTCCAGTGCACATTTTACGCTTACCTAAAAATAATACGAAAACTACACTTGATGTACGCGAAACAAATTTTCCAAATTGACATTTTTCACACTCCCACATATCGATATGGCGTGTTTACTAATTATTTGTACAGTATTTGGCGAACGGTTTAACGCTTTGAAACGGAAGCGAGAAGAGACGATTTGCCATAATGATACGTAAAAAATGTTGTCTATTGCTATAGCAACGTGAATTAATTGGCGGATGTTTGTCTAGCAATAACATCATTTCTCAATATACCTACAGAAAGAGCTCATTGCACTTGGAAATTGCTACGATGTATTGTTACATGTATAAATAAAGTCAACTTGGTCTATATTTAGTTTTTTAATTCTGTATCATTGTTTTTCTCTCAGCTCTGGGTACATATAACCATCTCTGACAAAGAATAATGTGAAAACGGACAATTCACATAACAGAATATATCTCATTGCTAGTTGGCTACAGAGCTACAAATATCAGAGTTATTTATTTCATGACACTCAGTATGAATGTAAGGACTGGGAGCAACTGAATCCCTAGGCTATGGTGAAATTCTACCCATTCACACAGCCTTCGAATAACTGGTTTAGACACCTGCCTAAAGATTTTATACCTTGTTGGTCGAGTTAGTTGGTGATATTACCACAGGCGCACTAATTCAATGGTCAGGATTTTATAATTTTGAAGATAAGTGTAACATGAGTGATAATAAACATGATGTATTTTTATATAAAAGATAAATTGCAAACGGTTGTATGAATAGTCTACCGATTTTGTATCCATCCAGAATTATAGATTACAAATTTTTAAATTTTCGTTTCGATATATGCTCTCGTTTAGTATTAAAAAAATAGTAGAAATGATGAATCATGGCTATTTATCACCACATGAAAACATGCTATATCATGTACATCAGTGTTTTGCTGTATAGCAATTTTCTAAAAAGATATCATTCTTTAGATTGCCTGACATCGATCAACTTTACCCGACCTGTTAATGAGCTGTTTCTGTTTATCTGCTTTGCAATTTGTGTTCAATTAAGGAAACGGAAAGATGAAGAGGACGTCGATCGAGCTTCTAGAACATTTCCTTCGCCCTTTTTTGCACAGTTTGTGTTCTCTCTAATGTTTTCAGACATTGTTGTAGGTAAGGACAGAACCTCCCCTCTTCGCAAATTTAATTTAAGTTTAATTGGTGTTCATTTCCGCCTCCGCTTTTACGCTTCTCGGTTAACCGGAGACCGGAACACCCACAAAAACTAGTTGCAGTTCATTATGCTAAGAAGAACAATGCCGCTCTCCATTCCAGAGATTTGGTAGGCGAAATCCTATACAAAAACTTTCGGAACACAAATCACAGTAAAAATATAATAACGCCTGAGCGATTATAATTACGTGATTATTTTGGTAGTGATTTATTTTAACAATTGAGAAGTAATGAGTGTTAAATAGGGAGGAATATGTTAATTTAAATTCGAATAATAAAATGAACGAACATGGGATTTAAACTTTTGCAGGCTAATATAACACACAATACAGGACAAGTACACCTCGCGAATTTTGATTGGGGGGAGGGGGATAAAAAGGAAGACGAAAATGTAAGAGGCAAGGTGTTGTAGGGCGGCAATTTACGTGCACAATGTTGCAACATTGCGTGGAGAATCCCATCTTGCGCTCCACGTCCAGATATTATTTCATGTATGTTACGTCAAGTAAACGTAGAATCATGTTTGAACTGCTCAGTATTTTAACCTGCACTCATAATTTACATGTCAGAACAGTAGTAGTAAGATAAGTAAGATATTTGTGGAGCGCAAGAGGGGACTAACTACAGTGCTATGTTGCCACACTGTGCTCGTAAATTGCCATGGTACAACGTGTTGCCACTAACATGTTCGTCTTCAGTTTAGCCCAAGATTCACGCGGTGTGCTTATTAGGCGCATGTCTCTGGCCATCTCGTATACAGGTTGCTGCAAGATTACACGACAATATTTTTTTTTTGGGGGGGGGGGGGGGGGAATAATACATAAATAGCGTATGGGAAGGGTATCCGAGGGCAGGGTATCGTACCCCGAGAGAAGATTTTTGACTGGACGCTCGTAGGCATCTGCATATCCTGAGGGATGACATGGAATGAAGCCTTACAATGTAGAAGTGCGACGGAATGAGAAAGGCGAGGGAAACCGGAGATCCCCGAGAAAACCCGCCGACCAACAGCAATGTCTGCCACATTCCCCACATGCAAAAAAAAATCCGGGTTGAAGCCGCCGGGGATCAAACCCGGATAGCCTTGGTGGAAGCCGAGTGATCCGACCACTTTTTTTAATGTTAGGCTCCTTGGCGATGTCTAAACATCGCCAACGAGACAAACAACCCATCTTTACAGCTTTATTAGAGAATTCACCAGTTGAGCCAGTTTTGTTGAATTTGACAATTTAAATTACTCGAACGGACAAACACAAATTTTACACGCAGCCAGACCTGAGAATCGAACCCAGAACCCCTCTCACCAAAGTCGGCCCCTCAACCAACTGAGCTACGTGGGGACGGCTTCCACTCGGACACCGCGGCCCCCTATTTTAGGGGAACAATCCCTACATTCAAAGGAAGGAAAGATGTTGTGGCAATAGGCCTATAAGGCACTGTTATTGAACTACATGTCTCGTGGATTACACTGCATGGCGGACGATCTGTGTCATATTGCAGCAGAATGCTACATAGGACAATGCCTACCGTGCAATTAAATACGACTCGTCTGGAATGTGGTTGCCGACAATAGTCGCAACTGCTTTCTACAGTATCACCAAAGAAAAAATTATTAATTACAGAAGCAACAACATGCTTTTATCGTACTTGTTTTCCCGCTAGATTGTCATGGTATCGGAGTTCGTTGATGTTTGGTTACACTGAAGTTTAGTAGGATAAATTTTATAATCAGTGAGGAAATTGACGCGTACTTAATATCACTCTTTAACACTGCTAAATATAAAATTTGGATACAAACGAATAATGGAATTTCTTGAAATATCAACGGTTGTTTACACCAATGTTTCAAATTCCACATGTCTTTGTTTACACGATTGTACGGCCTGAGAGCTGGTACAATAACAACGGTTAAAAAGTTGTTTATGGTGCATCTGATAGATTAGTTATTCTCTAATGTTGTGCCTTGAATCTTCACGTTTAGCGTTTCTAAATATTTAATTAATTAAAAAAATGCTACAGTGTCTAGAGCACTACAATATATTAAATAAACAATTACTGGAATGGTATTGTTTATATTCATGTACGCGCTGAAAGCTGGAACGATAGCAACAGTAAAAAACTCCCTTTTGTCTCTTCTGTTATCATTAATTATTATGAGGTATCACGACCCTGCCCTCACGCTGTACATTGCACTAGGTACTGTGAACTATAATACAGTAACGACGCTTTTTCGGATATTTGGTCAATATTGGTTGCTCCAGTAGATGTGAGGTTTTCTCCACTCAAATATTGACATTCAATTCTGCAACATACTGTATACATATCTACCTAGCAAGAAGTCGAAATAAAGATATGAATAAATATTGATCAGCACTTCACAGCGAGGTCTTGAGTTCTAGTGAGTGTGATAAGAGATTTGAATGGAACAGCTGCGACATCTCACTGTCTCTTTCAAGCCACAGATTTTATTTTAATTATTTTTATTTGCCAGACACCCCGGCCCCTAATATGGTTTTACTGTAACATATTTTATTTTAACGGGAATTTAGTATGTTCGGCTTAAATTATCATTTTGTTTTGATAATGCACTTCATGCACCAAAATTGTCAAACAGCCAAGTGTTTTACTCCACTAATATTTTCTCTTAGACAGGAAACAGTGTGTGTATTTAGTTTTTTTTGATTGTTTGTTTTTCAAAAATGTTCTAAGAAAAGCTGTAGTTTGAATGGACGTGTAGTGCACGGAGCTCTTCAAGATTTGAAGTTTATTTCTCCGTGAAGTCTGCAAGTAACTTCTATACGCCACAGATAAGCGTCCTGGAGCTTTATTTCCATGAGGGAAATATATTTGATCTATAACGAAGGCAGTAAGAAGTCGTTTAAGGGTATGTAGAAAGCCTGTATTAATCATCATGGAGTCATCGTATATCACCGCTAGTCAAGCTGCCATCACCCCAATGCATTTTATAATATTTCATTAAGTCAGCTGGACTACATATCTTACACCCACCAATCGACCCATTTTCACCGCTGAACTTTTGCCGAAAATATTAATAATGAACAGTAAGTTTAAACGAATTTGATTGCACGTTAACTTGGCTGGTTGTTTTTTTTTTATCCTATTAATTATTGCCTATGTTTCAACTCTTATTTTTTTTTCAAATAAACATTGACTAATTAATAATTATTAATTAAAAGCCATAGCAAATTATTTTGACATTGATTTTATTTTTTTGACTATGTGTTCAGGCGCCCAATGCTCTCATATATTAACCTATTTTATTTGTTGCTGGTACCAGCAAACTTGTACTAATATGGTATAATTTTACCTGTACATGTATTTTGGAATTCACACACCCACCTCGGATACATGTTATCTACAGCATTGATAACGTATGTGTACCGATGTTATTATCTACGTGGTGCATGTTAGAAAATAGACGGGTACACTACACAGCGTAGGAATGCAAGGATGGGGAAACTAGAGTACTCTGAGAAAATTATCAGTAGGCAAGAGTAAATTTTGCGAATTCAATGATCTGCATGTTAGAATCAAATATCCTATACATACTCAAGCCCAGACTATTTGTCCACGAGCTGATGCCCAGTGGAACAGCAGGCAATTGACGAATAGACAGGGCTTGAGTATGCATAGGACAATGTATTCTAGCAAAGGGAGTCATTGATATCGCGAAATATTCCCATCCCTAATCATCAGGCCATCAGCAATTTTACTACGTTTTTCCCCATGCGAAAATAAGGAGCGACCCGGACCGCTGTTTTGGCAGGCAAGTAGAGTGGCAAGTACACAGCCGTTGAAGGAAATTCATCTGATAAAACATACATACACGACACAGTTAGGGTAGTTGAAATGTATGCAGTTCCTATTTATATCGTATTGCAATCTGGTCTTATGGTTTTAATTCAAAATTTGCTTTAAACAGTGATTTGCGTGATGTAATTTATTTAGTAATATGTTTTACATGAGCTTAGGTTTATATCAGATCTAGATTATTTGCAGCAACTTACATGACTAAAGTTTCTGTTAAACGTTGAAACACAGGGAACGTTAACTCTTTGTTAAGCTGAGCCTGTGTTTCTATCTATTTTCCCAGATCATGCTCCATGGATTTTTTGGTTTGGCTCTGTAAGGTGTATAACAATCACAGTGAAAATAAATATGTTGAAATTAAACTAACCGGTATATTAACTATAATTTTTAGCACTTGCAAGGGAATAGTTTGCATCACTCAAAATATTGTTTGATTGTTACTGTTGAACATAGTATGTATGGCAACACACATTTATTTAATATATATGTGAGTAACTGAAACACTACAAATGCTGTAGTTAGGGTCGTCATGCTATTATTGAGTTACACGACACGATTTAACCACGTATTATTGAGGTAAACTATTTGAAACATCATGTACATTAAATAGTCTAAAATGGATGATTTCGAATGACTGATCTATGAAAATAAGGCGGTAAATGGTTACCAAATTGAAACTATTTAGTATTCTAAATACTAATTCAAAGTATAACTTCACGTGGAATAGTAATCTAAATAACTCTTACGTATCAATTTAATTATGCGAAGTTTTGTTACAAAATTATTTTACCGTCTTTAGATGTGTCTTAATTTTGTACAAATCGTTTAGTTCCCAGCAATACCGCAGTTCAAATGAGAGCATTACTTTGGATGTTTGTTGACGTCATACTGGATATAATAAAATCCCTTTCCACACGTTAATTACTTTCATGCTCTTGGAGATTATGTGCTGCTAGGAATATAATCAACCGAACGTGTCATTAAAGTAATTGGGTGGCCAGAAAGCCATGAAATTTTGCAGTCCAATTAGGAAGTTTAATATTCCGGCTCGTAGACATACCAGTAAATAATTTTCAGAGAGAGTTTTAAGCTGCCATTCTGCAGACCAAATTAATAAACATCTGTGCTTGACGTTTTTGGCAGTCAAAATAATATTAATATGTTTAAATGAATGCATGAGATGAACAAGGAAAAGATCCCACTTTCGCTAACTTTCAGGAAAAAGGGAAAACTGTTTTGCGCTAAACAAAAGATAGTCTGGGAAAACATACAATACGGCATTTATTTGAAAGGATTTAAGTAAATGGAACATTATCTGAACAACACAATACCTTTTTTTGTGCATAATGTTATATACAATCAAAGTTGAAGGAAGGTTTTCCTATTAAATCTCAATGAGTTGGAGCACTCTGAAACTTGATGAAACAATAATGTACCAAACTTGTTTTTATATGAGTGCTGGTAACTACACGAAGAGTATATTTTAATTCGTCATGTCTACGCTGTACTCAACACACATTTACAATGTTGCTGTTGTACACGCACAACACTGTAGACTACATAAACGAAAGAAACGCTAATGCAGCGACTCTCGCGGCGAATAATAGCCAATAATGCCATAACGTTGAGATTAGGAAGGATATATTATTCTTCCCTTCTACATATCACTTGAAAATACACAAATATAGCAGCGGAAGGATTCAAAGAATCATTTCTTCTTCATCTTAATCGATGAATCTACATTTGAAGTACAACTTGGCTATAACAGTGGGTTTTCAGTAAAATGTGGAATCTTTAATTTTTTCATTCCACCCATTCAATTAGGTTTTTGTAAATGTATAAACGCAGTGAAATGCAAATTTTAAAATGGCAAAGGAATCTTTAATGTTAAGCGGGTAGAGTGAGGCAGGCCTCAGCCCCTTAAGGGCGCTGGTACCGCAATTTTCATCACCATTTTTTATTTTTTATTTGTACCAGATATTTTCTTTCCTTATTATAGACATAAAAAGTGACTAAATTTGGTTCTTATGAAATGTTTTTTTATCTCTCATAGTTTTCGCGTAATGGCTTGTTAAAGTCATAATTTGCATGTTACCGTTTTAACGACTACGCTAAAACCAACTGATATACCAAACTCGAAAAAATCACAGTGGATAAAGACATTGCAGGCTACAATGACATACTCATAAAATTAAAGAATAAAAATTATTGAATTTCAATTTTTTTTCAGTTTCAGCATTTTTTAAAATTAAATAAGTTTTTATTCTTTAACTTTATGAACACGTTATTGTAGCCTGTAATGTCTTTATCCACTGCGATTTTTTTTTTAGTTTGGTATATCAGTTGGTTTTAGTGTAGAGTTAAAACGGAAAAATGCAAAATATGACTTTAACAAGCCATTACGCGAAAACTATGAGAGATAAAAAAATTTCATTAGACCCAAATTTAGTCACATTTTGTGTCTAAAATAAGAAAAAAAATATCTGGTACAAATAAAAAAAAATTGTGATTAAAATTCCGATAGACCGCGCCCTAAAGGAGGTATTTTCCTAGAATTACAAATTTTATGTCTGTTTACTTGTAACTTATTTTAATGACCTAATTTCGAAATTCCGAGCCGCTAGTTACATATATTTATAAGAATTTTTTAGTTTTACTGAGTTTGTCGTATGTATATTTACGGATATGAGACTGTAAATAAGCCAATACTTAATTTATCTCCGATTACTAGAGGTACGTCAATTTCGCGGATTCATCTGGCAGCAGCCTAGACTAGTCAGTCCTATACACCCACTGGCCACAATCGATTATCTATTGGCTTATAACCGTACGAGCACGTAGCAAGCGATAGCACTTCGCATTATTTCCTTATTTACTACTGGCTTGCAGTAGTCAAACGCGTTTCGTAACAGCCGCCAGCAAGTCACAGACATGACAATGAAGTATACATAATTGGCGTTCAACCTGACCTGGAATGTATCCGCGAAATTTACGTACCTCTACCGATTACAGCTACACAGATGAAAACAGTAATGACATGTTAACAGGAATGGTATTAAATAAATTATAACACATTCTATATTTCATACCTAGGCTTTGTTTTAAATAATTAACAAAGTATTTGTTCTATGGAGGAATTTAACTTAAAACAATACATTAAGGGTGTTCAAACGGGGAATTTTCTTAATTTTTTAGTTGCAAAAAAACAGTCTTAGTTCTGTAGACTTTACTTAGCAGTACATTTTCCACTTACAAAAAAAAATTAGCTCAGCCAGTTTTCCCGTAATGGCACTTCAAAGTCAAAATTTTCATGATTTTAGTTCATACAACCCCCGAAAACCAATTAACAAAATGAAACTAAATAATTCACTGTGAAATTTCATGTCCCGGGCTACGGATTTAAGTATATACAAACCCATTCAAACAATGTTTTATAATTTTAAAAAATTTCCGAAATTAAAATTTTTTTGCTACTTTTAGAAATTTTTCTTTATAATACAAACATTTGTTGTACTGGATTTTTATATACCTAAAGCCCTAACCTGTGACATGTATTTTACTGCAAATTTTTTCGTTTCATTATGCTGATTGGTTTTCGAGGGGTGTATGAACTAAAAACATGTAAATTTTTACTTTGAAATGCCACTACGGGAAAATTGGCTGCGATAAAACCTTTTTGTAATAGGGAAAATCTACTTCGAAGTAATGTCTACAAAACTATCACAGTTTCAATCAAATATACAATTATGATTTTTCCCCACTTAAACACCCTTAAGGAAACTACTCCTTTGAAGGTATTGAGACACGGAAAACAACAAAACTGTTAAACTGAACACGGTGCCCTTCAGAGTGGCCACGGTGCTTACCTGCTATGGCTACATATCCTTACAACAAAATTGGTAGATACAACAGCATTTATGTAGGCGTTTGTGACGGCTTAAAAAAATACCCCAGACTTACAGAATACCGGCTCGTGAACAAGCGTTTTAATGTGATATAACAAGTAGAGACATGAAAATTTCACGTTTTCTTTTAGGCAAAAGCTAGAGTTAGAGGAACTATACTTCTGTGTCACGTTCACAATTGGCCGTTGACTTAATCGACACTTTCTGGAAGTAACTGAGCCAATAATAAAACTGTAGCTGAATACAGTCTCATTTCACTGTTTCAGCGAGCAGCTAATAAACAACTGCTGTCTGCACGATTTCACAAATATTCTTGGAGGTTAGCCTACAACTCTGTGAACTCGCGAATTGTTCCGGTCTCTAATAATAAGCGAGGAAGGAAAGGAAAGTGAAAGTTTTACTTTAAGACATGAAGTTCTTATATTGGTGATTTGACCAATCCGTAGTTGCGAAGAGCGAAACAATGTATAGTGCAGAAAATTTTCAAGTTTATACTAAACATGGTTCCACTCTAGGAAATTACTTATTAGTCAAATTAGTTAAATTAGTACTTCAAGTCATAAAGTAAGGCTTTTATTTTCATTCTCTTCCTCGCTTATTGTGATATCACATTAAAACACATGTTCACGAGCCGCGGCGTTCGAAAAATGTGTGCACGAACTCTTTTAACTTCTCACAGACTCCTCATAAAACATATGCAGCAACCAATTTTGTTGCAGGTAAACACAGTGGTCACTCTTATAGTAACCATGCGCAGTTTAACACTTTTACGTTTTCCATGCACCAATGCCTTAAACTCCTTTCCCCCGAAAATTGGGCCAACCTTAAGCTTCAGCGGTCAGCAGATTATTCGTAAACCGCTCATCGCACACGAATGATGCCTGCTTAGGAATTAAGGGACGTTACACATGTGTATACCTATTTTAAGTACCCGCTACTCTTTAAAGCATAATTTCTAGCGGTCTTAAATGGCGAAAGTGCGAGTTTCCGCGGTCTCTTTTAGGTATGTAAATCTTGGTGCATGATCTTTTAAAAGGAATAGGCGTATAAAATACGCATTTATCTTTAATAATCTATAATATAAAAATGAATCACAAAAAATGTTGGTAAGCGCATAACTCAACAACGCCTGGACCAATTTGGCCAATTCTATTTTTTTTTTAATGTTCGTTGAAGTTCAAAGATAGTTTTTACGGCGAGAAAAATTCGAATAATTGCCGAAAAAAACCCTAAAACAGTAGAGTCAATTTGAGTTTATTGCTATTGTTGTTTAAACAATGTAGGTATGTTCCTGTGATCGAGGCCTTAAGCATTCACTCAGGTATTGTATAAAGTTTGGGGTGTGGGAGGGATGGGATTACGGGTTCGTATTCCGTGCAAGACTTTGCGATGGGAATTACATGACATCATACAAGCGTATTGCGCGCGCTCTTTACACAGTTATTGAGTACGCTAGCTGTTAAATGCCGGGCAGCTGTTTTGCGGTGGAAGCCGCAGCCGGGCAGCTGTTTTATAGAGAAATAAAGATGAATTAAAAAATGTACGCTTAGCGCAGTGGACTGGACAAATCTGTTTGTATTTGATGTTTTAAAGATAAACAGTGAATATAGTATAATATAGAATATAGTATCACCATCAATTAACACGTAACTAAAAGTTAGTTACTCTTTTCTATAGTACACGCGGGCGAAGCCGCAA
>PNEQ01129344.1:0-34234 GCA_003012365.1 Medauroidea extradentata
TTAAGGGGCCTGCCTAATTAGGCTGTGTTTGTGTGTGTGAGGCAGGAGCGGTAATTGGGTTTGTCGACAGCGAGGTCATTATAGACAGTTACACACACCTTTACATAAGAGCAGAAGCTGGGAGAGGAGTTGACCATGGTCTTTCTTAAGGGGCCTGCCTAATAAGGCTGTGCTTGTGTGTGTGAGGCAGGAGCGGTAAGGTTGATGTTGACAGACGTATGTAATGTATTATCGCCTCTCCGCACAAGCCACTCAGCTGGCGTGCAGTGCTTTGCTATTATCCTTTTACCAATGGGACTTTAAACTGTGTCCTCGTCATTTGATTTATGGGCGGCGTAGTTCAAAGTCTGACGCTTGTTTCTATAGTTGTGTTTCTAGAATCCGATTGTTAATTTTCCAGATACGGCAGTCTGAAAAAGCCAATTATGGGAGTTTTCAGGGGCCAGAAAATAACATATCTAATAAACGTGCCGAATATTTAAAACTATAGCGACATAGTTTGATGTGTGTGTTCTTTTCGTAGATATACAGATTTAATGTGCGTTGAATAGTTTCGTAAAAACAAAATAGTCATAACTCACTGCAACGCATTTGAAGGGCAGGTAGGCAAACCTCTTAAGATACCATTCTAGTTTTCACCTAGATCGAGTTCGTAAAACCAAACCAGTTGTGGTCCAACTTGACACTAGCATAATTTTATATGCTATTAACTAAATTCGAATTAAATACATTTTTGAAAATGAAAATGCCTTGGTTACTTTTGTCTTCAGACAGAATCGACATAAATAAGAGGTTTACTGGTACTAAATTGTGACGAATTCTTAACTACTTGTCACTCGTACCAGCATAGAAAAACAAAAGGAGGTGAATTGCAAGACGAGGGGTGACTTAAACAGGAGCATCCAGAGATTATCGATACACTACAGCACAGTCCAAAGCGCTCCCCAATTGAATGAGTCATTTGAGAAATAACATTAGTCACTTTTCCTACCAACATTAGTTGTGAGTTTTGTCAATGAAATACAGCATCTCTCAAATATTCTAATAGTTTATTGCCTCGCTAAACTCTCAAAAGATGCTTAAGTGGAAGGTACACAGCAATTTTCGTGGCCGTGTTTTCATTTTTAATTTGTAACACATACTTTAATTTATTACTTAAGACACAAAATGTGACTAAATTTTGCTCTCATGAAATTTTTTATCCCTCACAGTTTTCACGTAATGGTACGTTAAATTCAAATTTTGCACGTTGCAGTTTTAAGGACGACATCAAAACCAACTGACATATATCAAACTGAAAAAAAAAAAAAAAAAAAAAAATAATCACAGTGGTTAACAATGACGCGGGCTACAATTTCTCGTAAATAAACACACAAAATAAATATTTTTGTAATTAAATAAAAATGCTGAAATTTAAAGTAAAAATTTAAAAATTTAATAACTTTCTAAATATACAAATACGTTATATCTTGTGGATTAATAGAGATGAACTTGTAGCCTACAACAGCGTTATTCACTGTGCATTTTTTTTTTCACTTTGATAAGTGAGTTGGTTTTAGTGTGGTCCTTAAAACCATAACATGCACATTTTTACTTTAACGAGCCGTTACGCAAAAACTATGCGAGATAAAAAAATTGTATGAGAGAAAAATTTTGTAACATTTTATGTCTACAATGAGAAAAATATTTCTGGCACAAATATAAAAACAAAATCATGGTGAAGAAAGTTGCAATAGAAAGTGCCATCAATGTATTAACCTCTATACAAAATTATGAAAACCGCAATTCATATTGCTAGAAAATTGACTTTTGTTGTTTCTCAAACAATTTATTCAATTGCGTACTTAGGATAAAACCAAATACCCACCATTGCACGAGCAGCTCAATAACCAATAATGATGTGTCTCACTATACTTTGGGGAGAGCATCCGGACAATAAGTTCGAATATTGCTAACTAACCACTTTCATCGGCGCCCTTACGTGCAATGTGCTCACACAGCACTCTATGACTCTCTATGATACTCTGTTGTTAATTTGTATTTCCAAGCACCAGGTCA
Organism: Medauroidea extradentata; assembly: GCA_003012365.1. Classification (NCBI taxonomy): domain Eukaryota; kingdom Metazoa; phylum Arthropoda; class Insecta; order Phasmatodea; family Phasmatidae; genus Medauroidea; species Medauroidea extradentata. Next base: position 2,059 of record PNEQ01129344.1, read on the forward strand.
TTCAAAACAGTTCACTTTCAGTTGTATAAACAAGTACATGTCTTCAGCGATTACCTATATTTCATGTTAACATTCATATTGAACCAATTTTAATTATTGTGATATAGTTAATAGAAATGTATCATCTTATTTGTTCGCAAGACTACAGCGAAAGCAAAATACTTGCGTACCTTTCAATCTTCAAGAGTAAATCTCGTGACCACATTAGTACATACTACGCACCACTCTCCTTGTTAAAATTAGATGACAGACGCACTCTTCGCTCCTGCACTTTTACATAAAACAACGTTCACGAAGTCGCCACAGTTTTATTTCTATAGCTTTCAAACTCTCAGAGCATTTCACACGAACAACACCTGATCTCAGTCCAGCAAGTAACTGTCCATACTCAGCCATAAGTACAAAATATGTGAGATACATTCGCAGTTACAAGTTACTGGAATTATCATAAGCACAGTAGATAAAGTAAACGAGGGTTTAGAGATTTAGGACATCAGTTAGTAAATATTTAATTGGAAAACATAACGCAATGCAGTGAAGCCTGTTGCTCACAACTGTAAGTAGTTGTGAATGGCGTGTACTATTATTATCCATTATTATCTCCTTCCCTAAGATTAATATTTCATGTCTGTTTGCACACATTTTTGCTGTCTCGTGTAGCTGTACCGTGCCTTTACTATAAGCTTATTATGCTTATCTAAATTGTATTTTTATGTGGCACAGCTACAGTTGTGTGAGTAGGGAAATAAAACAAGCTGGTGCAAAGATTTTTTTCACAACGTTATGGTATCCCTGTTTATGACGTGCTACCGCAACTGACGAATGACGTACCATCATGTTACTGGTCACGTCCACCATATTGTTGGCTGACTTCTGTTGTTGAAGTTCGCTAAGCTTGCCTTAGCATCTGTATTGTGATGTACTCTGCGTCTATAGAACGTGTTCACCAACTTCTTCTTCGTGCATTATGTGCAAGTTTCCTTACATTAATCATTGAACACATTCTGCAATAGGAACAGTATTATAAACTAAAGCGTTTTTGTCCCACATACGTCTTTGCCAGGTAATGTTGGCGTGCTGCAGAAATACCCTTGCATGTTATTTACTATTTCACAAGTGTTCAAGGGCTTGTCTGTTAAAATTTTATCCATTACAAATATTTGTGAGAACATACCTGCCTCTTAAAGCCAATTTGTGGCATGATACAGCAATGGACGATGGTCTCACGAATAATGTTTCTGTACACTGTTTAGAAAAAGTTCAGGAATATAAGTACTAAATATTTAATGTAAAATTAATATGGGCTTCAAATCACGGAAACAAAATGACAAAAATTTTACACGTCTGATTATGTTAACCCAACAAAATATGTCGGTAGTTTAAATAGAGCAGGCAATTGTGAGTAATTTGAAAATATTTTTCTTATGTAAAATACGAAATTTATTTGGAAATAAACAAATGTACAGTTTTAATTTTTATGAGAGAGTCTTTGTTGGAACGCACACATTGTGAATTATTTTCACACTACGAGGGTTATTTTACAGTGACCTTTACATACAGTATCTGTAATAATTAGCACAATAATAGCGTTTGCACACTATCGTGCCCTGAATAAGGCAAAGAAAGTCTTTATGGAAATATTTGCATATATACAGGAAGATTTTCCACTCTCGTTTTCTCAGATATTCCACGATCCGATGAAATTTCGCGGTTTGCTTTTCAAAATATTCCAAGTTTGCCCATCTCTCATCCCGTCGTGAACTGGCCTCGCCTCGTTCCTTTCAATTAATGTTCTTTCCTTCTTGCTTCTATCACGGCCTTCTGCTCGGTAATTCAAGCCCGCTGTACACGCCGGGTAATTCAGGAGTAATGAAGCGGTGAGCCGAGAACATGTGCCAGGCAGGTCCCAGGATAAAATATCGTCTTCCCGAGCGAAGTTCTCTTCCCTGAGAAAACAGGACTTACGTCCTGTAGGACGCCTTTCTAGTGCGAGAATTACCTTACAAAACAGAAAATATCACAATACACTATAGGAATGAACGGAAAGGTTATAATATCTGTTACTCGTACCGCCACAGCCTCAGCTGGCAGACGGAACCGCAAGCCCGAAGTGGTGTTGTGAAAACACTTATGATAGAGTCACACTAGTGCGGCGGATGCTTCGCGAATGGTGTGATACCATACTAAAGGTTGTTTTTGCTAACGCTTGTTTGCCGAGCAACAAATTCTAATATATATACAGCATATATATACATAGCATATATATATATATATATATATATATATATATATATATATATATATATATATAAAGAGCTCGGGAGTAAATAATGATAACCACCATTCCTGTAGTTTGCAGGAGATTAGGTGTAATTAAGTATGTCAAAACTGGACAAAAGCATATCATAAATTTATCATTTATTATGTGGTTTAAAATAAACTACCAACCAACGTATTTTGTAATTAAGTAGGTCTGTTTCTATCCTTAAATTTAAAAGAAACAGGCCTACTTAATTACTATATATATATATATATATATATATATATATATATATATATATATATATATATATATATATATATATATATATATATATATATATATATATATATATATATATATATATATATATATATATATATATATATATATATATATATATATATGTATATATATATAAAATTTAAATAGTTCCTTGCCACTACTTTCTATCCTTTTATTAAAAAAAAATGAAGACTGGCCAACAAATACGACCTACGAACAACATTCCGTTCCAGTTCCACAGTAAAAAACATTCTCACTAAAGTAAAACCTACAGTAGATATACAGCAGACCCGTGAATGCATACACCGAATACGACCATGTGAATGTGGCTCTCTATACATATGTGAAACTGGCAGAACATTATCCACTCGCGTCAAAGAACACAAGAACAACACGGAAAAGGGTGAACTTCAGAAATCCAGAATTATTGAACACGCGTGGGAAAATAGCTGCAAAGTTCTCTGGGACTCAGCTAACCCAATAATTCAGGAAAATGACATAATTAAACGTAAAATTATAGAATCAGCTTACATATCCAGTAACAAAAACATCATAACCCAACACAGCATTAAACTAAAAATTTCTGTCGTTACCTTTAATAAAAAAGAAACAGTATTATAGAAAACAAATAAATGAAACAAATTAACACATCTATGTTTAACAATCTCGGCAGAACGCCAGGCAACATCACTACAAGGTGCTTAGCCAATCAGGAGAGTACTTGCCTCTCATTGGCCTAGAGCCCAGCCAATCACATGCTTTTCCGCCATTGGCCGAGCAGCTTAGAGACCATCTAGGCTATATAAGCCCCAGTTTTCTAGCGATGTACACTGTCTACCATTCATGTCTACTTCCATCTTTTCTCATATTAGGAATCTGGTTTTCTTTTGTGTCTGTCCTTTGTGTTTGGGTGTTGTCAAATTCTTGCTAGTTAATATACCAAAATATATTTTAAAAAACTGACGGAATTCCTCTGGGATTGTATTTCTTCTGTTTTCTGTGCTTTCTTTGTTAGTTTTTTTGTACCTTGTCACTTTGTCTTTCAATACAAGTTTGTTCAACAAAACATGAGCATTGCGTACGTCCACAAACCATTAAACTCTAATTGCAAACTCACGTTGCAACAAACATTAAAAAATATCATTTTACTTTTGTACATCTACATATATTTACAGAATTTCAAGTTTATTCCATAAGTACACCTTGCACTCCCAAACGTGAAATAATGCAACAAATACACTTTTGCTTAAAATGTTATGCTATGCTTATAATTAAAAACATAAACATTTTGTAAAATACAGAAAATGCAATTTAATACCACCTCACAAGTTTCACCAATAATAGGACACAAAGTTGTATTCCCGTTTTTCAGTTTTGGCCTCTCCACGATGCGAATAAAATATAAATATTTTCCGTGAAGAATTCGCGTCGCTCACTTCATGTCGCGTTTGTCGCGCTGTTGTGATTCTAACATTATAACGCTATCTCCGTAACTGAGAGAGTGCTGGTGTATACGAGGTAGCAAAGCCACCGTAGTCGTTGTTCATCGGACCGTCAGATGAGGCACCTCCAGGTTGACTAGGAAGCCATCCTCCGCTGACCAACTCTGTTCGTGGGTCGCCCCGCCGATAGACTCGCCACGTCACGACTAAGTCACTGTCTAATTAGTAGAACCATGAGTAGAGATGATGGTATATCACGAAAATGTTTTGTGACGACATATTCTTGAAAACACTGTAGCCTAGTTAATTGCAACACATGTGATTGAATGATGTATGTTTAACACAACGTAACTGTTTGCAGGCCAACAACATGCATCTAATATTACAATAGCGGTATTCTTATTGGCTCAATCAAATGGGGCAACAGCTATACGTACAAGCGAAAGCCAGTGATGTTCAGGTTAGCTGAATGTATGTTGCAACACAGCAAACAGTCAAGTTGTCCCGCTATAAGCCATCATCTCTAACCATGAATTTGTCGCGAAAGTATTTTTACAAAATTTTGTTTGAGTACCTTGCGTGAACATCAGTAGATGTGCTTCATGGTTACTGGCAGCAAGTCTTTGTTCAGACATGTCTCTCATTTGACTGCACCTATCATAATAAGGTTATAATGACGCCTGAAGCCTGCGATATGCCAGCGCAAACCCAACACAAGCGAGAGTCTAAACATCCAATCACAGACCACGACGCAGAACTGCAGATGTGCACGTAAGGCTTTGAAACCAAACGGTTTAAAAATAATCTTCTTGCAATAAAATCGTGGTTCTACATATTAGTAACACAGTCGTGGATGTACGTAATTGTTAGAGGCAATATTTTTTGGTGAAAATAATTATGCAACATTTAGTTTTAGTGCCTCGTGTGCACACCTGCAGCTCTGCTTTATGGCCAGTGATTGGCTGTTTTTTAACGCTCAACATATTTGTTTTCTACCCGCAGATCGTAGATGGCTGGTGTCGCAGTCACGTTATTCTCATTGGCACAGTCAAATAAGTGACGCCTCAACACGAATGCATGCTGTCAATAACTACAGACCAGAGCTGCAGATGTGGACGTGAGGCATTGAAACATGTTGGATGATTCTTTTTACCAGGAATCATTGCCTCTAGTAACGACTCACCTGACACGGGCGAACTTGGCCGCTTATTGGCTGCCCGAGGTTGTTGATACCAGCCCCGTGTGTGTTTGGCTTCTACATGTCGTATCACTGTGGAGACCGGGAATATTCGCTTGTTCACTGACACGTAGGCTAGCATCCAAGTGTATATATATAAATAAATATATACATATGTACTCAAGAAGACAATAATTGTTCATTGTCTGCTCGCTGATACAGTGGCATGGCCCTGCATTTAGTTACATAATATTACTAATATTTTTAAGTAAACTAATTATATAAGATGTGTTACTGAAATGTCAGTTATGTATATATCCGTATGACTAGGGCCACGATTTTGTCGCGAAAAGATTTTTGCCCTACTTTGTTTCAGTGTCTCTCGTGCACATCGGTAGTTCTGTTTCAAGGTTATTGGCAGCGTGTCTATGTTCAGACACGTTTCTCATTTGACTGCACCAATCAGAATAAGAATATTGTGAGTCTGTACGTCTATAATTTGACAAGGCCAGTGAGAATAAAATCATCCAACCACAGACGATGTAGCAGAGCTGCAGGTGTGCACATGACGCATCGAAACCAAATGTTGCAAATATCTTTTCGCCATAAAATCGTGGCTCTACTTATGACTTCTACTCATCAATGCTATTTGTAGATCTACCATATCGTTACCTTTTTAGTAAAAGCTCGTAACTCAATATTATAAAGATTGGACATTCGAGCCCTTTTAAACCATCATAATAAGGTATTTACAAAGAAAAATGGTTAAAAGTAGACATAAAATTTAATTTATAGTAATGATATTCAAATGTGTGTATGTTTTCTCTGTGTGAGGGAAATGAAATAGATTTTCTCTTCTTTTCCTTGAATGGATGCGAAGTGGAGTTACGAGGTTTTACTATTAAAGTAACGATATCATATTGTCTGTATATGTTTTACTATATTTTACTATTGTGTACTCTGATATTGCGTGAAATTAATGTTTATTTTTGTTTTCATATTTCTGACTTCTTCCATATACTTGAGCAATTAGCTCATACAGAAAGTATAGGAATGTAAATAAATACGTTAATAAATAAAATACATTCTGTATAGACTTAGTGACTTCCAAGATATATTTCAAATAAGTCAAGGTCCAGTTGAAAATGTGACACCAACACACTTCTAGCTTGGGCCCAAAAGAAAACGCAAATTTTTCAGTTCCCTATGCATCAGGTTTCGTATTTATCTGTCAGCTAACAGGGCAGCCACTGTGACGACAATTTGCTGCTGGTGGAGTTGGTAAAACAATGCATTCTACAGGGAGCAAGACTCAGATACACTGTGTTGCTTGACTTTGAGACTAAAGACTGGTGCTTGAATGCAGACGCTGTGTAGGTGACAGGTCCTGAGCAGCTCACAATAGTCATGCCTGCCAACTTAGAAATAACATCTGAAACCCATCCGACGACTTCTCTCCTGGCCTGCGGAGTGATATAAAGGTCAAGGGAGAGAGAGCCCCAAGAGGTAGTGAACGGTTATTTTTTTACGATTGAGGCACGGAAACGAGGGTGACGATAAGTCGAATGCAGTACTTCCGTCAAACGCCTCCTCGCCACTGGTACAAACCGTTTATCAACCAGACTTCAAGCGAAGATGCTATATTTGTGGAAAGTATGAGGTAAAGTCCAATGCAGGTTTCAATGACTTTGTTTTCCGATTACGGTTGATATTTTCTCAGCTACAGCAACGCGAAAAAAGTCTTTTTAGCACTTGTTTTAATAAGCGGACGTCATTTTTTAAATCACAGGGACTCAATTTGAAGTGTGCCTTCTTTTTGTATATAAACGCATTGGAAACATTTTTAATAATTACACAAGACAAAATACTTCCCGCGCCTCGCTACAGCATGGCTCACACGTCAGGTCCTCTTAAGTCGTGTCCGAAACAACTGCTAAGGTTACTACATCCCTTAATCAACCACGTAACCAGGTTAGTGTAGTAAATATTTTGATATTTTGTGTGTAAAATTGACTGAACTAAAGTAGCACGCTAAATTGTCACATAGCTCCGTATAATATGCTTTCTATTTACGTTTTATTATCTTAGTTTTGGCTGGAAATCAAATACATTATAATTAAATACAGTTATATTTTAATTAACAGCCTATATTGCTATTTTATAGGTCGTAAATAAATTTTAAAATAAAAATAAAATATTTGGAAATCAATAATCCTAAAACCAAATAACAAATCTTAACAGAATCCGTAGTGCAGGAAGCGAAGATATAGCTAAATAATTTACACAGAATAAAGAATAGACGACTAACACAACGGAGAGATTTAAAAAAAAAAAAAAAAACAATAGAGATACAACCATGTCTCTAGTTTAAAACTTTGCCGAATGCAGCGCTGTTTTGTAACATTATATATTCTCCATCTTAACTTACTTAACCCTTAAAACGTAAGCAGTAGCTTAGAACACGGCTTTAGGCGGGGGTTACTGCAGTCGAATGATATCCCCATTTAAATATTCTCCCTTTATCCTCAGTACTGTTTCATTCTGTGTCCGACAGCTTAGCTCAGTAGTTAATGCTCCTGCTTGCTGAGATAAGGGTCCCGGGTTCGAATCCCTGCCAGGGAGGTCAGTTAACTATCCATGTTGAAGACTGGGTTGTCCCATTGTCAACATACTGTGGAAGGCAATGGCATAATCTTCTCGCCTGGTCGGTCTCGGAGGATGTCTTGGTCCTCATCATCCTGCGCCCCATCCCCCCCTCCACCCGTGGTTCTAATACTGCCTTTGGGTTGAACACCAGTCGTTATTCCGTTATGTAAATGTTGCTTGTACAAGTCAGACACGGGAGAGGTGAAACAGGCATATATTGTACGATGATGCATAGTAAGTTTGCGGGGAACTCTAGACCCTACAAGAATAGTGACAAGACAAAGGACACTATGCGAAAACGACGGTTGGAATTTTACCGACACCTACCAAGAACGAACGAATATCGACTGAGCAAAGTGGTTTTCAGTTACATCACATAATAAAAATCCATCCGTACGAGGGTCGAAGATGTCAAAGAGGTGCACAAGAAACTGGTATTGTATAGAGGTGATCCAAAACTGAGACGAAATCAGAGGCACAGTGATGAACAGCGTGTAATCAATTCAAGATAAACCACTAAAAGGAATGCCCAAACATCAGACTTGCGAGAAATAGAAACATTAATTAAGTTCAAGTATGAAGTCGATCTGGGAAGAGGGGAAAATGAAGGTTAAGAACTGGATTTATTTGCTTGGACACACTCCATTGGGAAATAAATGACTGTTAAAAGAAAACTAAAAATAAAAATAAGACAAGAAAACATAAATAAGCAGAGAGTATGCTTTAGTCACCAGGATACTTACACAACATGAAATTCCAAAACTGGAATCGGGCCAGATAAAACAAGGAACAAACAGAAAATAAAAGAAATAACAAAAATATAAAAAAGAAACCTAAGTTGACATGCGACACAACGATGAGACGAAACAAAACACAAAGATGTCGGACACAAACAGAAAAAACAACAAACGACACAAACGATGTGACGAAATAAAACACAATAGTTTTCCAGGCAGACAGTGTTACGACGTTTTGGGAACTGGAATGTGTTCCCGTCATCAGGTAGACACACAGGGTCCAGGAACACGAGTGCGACTGAATCAGTTCTGTTTGTGTCCGACATCTTTGTGTTTTGTTTAGTCTCATCGTTGTGTCGTTTGCTGTATTTTCTGTATGTGATTTTGTTTCGTCTCATCGTTGTGTCGCATGTCAACTTAGGTTTCTTTTTTATATTTTTGTTATTTCTTCTATGTTCTGTTTGTTCCTTGTTTTATCTTGCCAGATTGCAGTTTTGGAATTTCATGTTGTGTATGTATCCTGATGACTAAAGCATACTCTGCTTATTTATGTTTACTTCTCTTATGTTTAGTTTTCTTTCGACAGTCATTTATTTCGCAATGGAGTATGTCCAAGTAAATAAATCCAGTCATGCACTTCCATTGCACAGTTCTTTCAAAGAAGGTTAAGAAGTTAGACGTTCAACGCGTTTCATTGTCCAGAAAAATAAGGTGGTGATTTGCTTCGCGCAAATATCATGTCCGTAGCTGTACTTATTTGTTTTCTGTCTACTAGCCCGCGAGTGATTTCTGAACTTGAATGCGTCTTTCGTACTTGAGTATGTAATGCTATAGTAGGCTTGATTCACATGAATAACTAGGAGTGTTGTTGGCTTGCGTTTTCCTGCGCGTTCATGAAGAGCAGTTGACGTGCGGATTTTTCAAATTCTGACTTCTGATATGTGACAATACTTATGTCCACGAACTTCGCCGCTAAGGACCGTCCCTGAGGAAGGTTGTGTTGTGCTAGTCTGCTGGAGGTCGTCGTATTCTTCGTGTGTCTGAAGACAGAAACACACGCCAGTTCTCTAAACGTCGCATCTGTTGTCGAAGAGCGCCTACCATTACTGTCAAAGTTATATTCGTTGTTTTTGTCTTACCTACGACCAATTATATCGCAGTGTTCATTTGTGTTGTCCTTGTTTTGTTATTCCATCACTGTCGCCATTGTCAAGCACCTTGTTTTTGTCCTTGACTGTTTCATTATATCACTTGCTTAGTTCTCCCGTTTTTTTGTTTCTTTGCAGCCATTATATACAGACTCTGCGCCTTTTTCAGAATTATTTGTATGATTGTTGGCTTCAGTCATTTCTAGCTTCCTTCGGTTGTTTCATTCGTAATCTTTCTGCTCATTTTCTATTGGTTAGTTCTTTTATGTAACTGTGAGTTTTTTTTCAGGGGCGTAATTTCATTTTTTTTTCTAAGGTGGGGGGGAGGCGCAAGATTTTGTTTTCTGGCGACAATGACCTTGTTGCATCTTTTATATTAATTAAGCATGTATAAATTAGATACTTTAACAATAAAACTTCAGTTTTATGTGCTTGAGGTAGCATTATTTAAATTTAAAAATACAAAAATATATTTCTATACGTAAAATTCTAAATCCAGGGGGGATCAACCCCCCCCCCCCCCCAGTGGCCCCAAATGACGCCCTTGTGAGTGTTCAGCCATTCCACAACATTTGCTAACAATAGCTTGTCATGCACCACTATTGCAAAAATCATTCAAATATATTTTTCTGCATACATTCTGAAGGAGCCGGGTTCGATTCTCTTCTCCTACTGCCTTGATTTCCGTTTCCCTGGTTTCTTGAAATCACACCCACTGAATGCTGGGATGGATCTTTAACCTATACCATGGCTTACTCCTTCCCAAACTTCTTGTCAGTCAGAGCCACACCCGACCGATATTAATGAGCTCCCTGCCGATGATACTCTGATAAGTGTGGTGGAAGAAAAATATTTTACTGCTTGTATCTTCACCATTACAAAAGTATGTTTCGCTTTTTATGTTCTGTGATATAAATATATATTTACGTATAATTAAATTCTATGCATCGGAAATATAAAGGTTAAAGTTTTTTTTCGGCAATATTCTTCACAAAATTTCAAGCGCTAGAATTTCGTAAATATTATTTTTAAAATTAGCCAAATTAGCATTAATTTTAATTTATATTTTTATTTCACATATAAACTCCACGCTGCAAGTTTAGTAGGCAGGGACTGCAAGAAAGCATCAGCGCTGTCTCATATTCCATCCCCTGTTTCTGAAGTGTCGTCTGCCTCGCACAACTCACCCTCGGACCCGGCAGAGTAAACTCGGAGCGGTTCCGGCGAAAGTTCTGGCTAATCCGATCGTTTCCTTCAACGCGGGTAAACTGCGACGCGCTGAGTTTGCAGACGGGAAAAAGTTCTTACTGCTGTCGGATTAATACGATTACTTTTTGTGAGCTTCTCCCGAACCCAGCAGTTGTGTTTGTACTCGTATATAAGGTCAGTTCCCCTTACCCTCTGAAGCATAGGGCATTTTGAACGCAAGAAGCATTCGAGATTACACTCAAGTGGACGTGACATTCTAAACACGTTAACATACTAATGTCCTGTTTCATTAATCTGTCCTGTAACCTTAGGCCGCAGTTACACGATAGTCAGAAGTCGTTAAGTTCGTAATATAGATAACGTTATGAATGTTAATCGTTAATATTCGTTAAAAGTGTGATATAGATTAGAAAGTATATTGATTTAGTTACGTTTAGCTGCAGTACGCATTGACACATTCATTTTAAACTCAGTCAAACATGGCTGTCAAATGTGTTAAAACTAACAATATTAACCCTACTCGTGTAACTACAACCTTAGAAATCGAACTACGGGTCCGAACTATAAACGTTAATAAAAAAAATGCGTGCTTTTCTTTAACACAAACCATACGATTGAAAATTCGTATGTTTAGAAAATTCGGCCAAAATTTATGTGGCAAACATGTGATGTCTCACTTGCAGAGAAACTGACTGTACTGTGCCCGTGTGTATAGTGTAGTTGGTTTGGTTACTCTACAGTGACACGTCTCCTTCTGGAATTTTTCACAAAAATAAAAGAAAAATAGCTTGCTCAGAAGTTTGAATTTGCTGTATCAATAATAAAGTGTCACTCTCTCTGTTTCCCGGCCAGAATTGCGTGATAGGTCGTGAAATTCAACTTACACAAAATGCCCCACCTATTTCTCGTAGTCAGATAAAATTTAATTGTTCAACGTTATTAGAAATGTCGTTAAAAGAATCACTAATTACGTGAAGATATTTTAAAGTGTCACGCAATTTTCACAAAAACATACGTGTCTAGTTAGGTTTATTATGAGTGCTCATAGTCGTACTAAGCAATGGTGCATAGTTTTATGAGTTAGTGGGTAGTTCTTGTGTAAATATTAAAAATGTTTATAATCCGTTTATCTACGAAATAAAAGACACACTTCAAACGGTGTCCCTATGATTTAAAAAATTCCGCCCGCTTTTTAAATGATGATTCCCATTAGCTCTTCAAAAGTGATAAAAATAGCTTTTTCATGTTGCTGTAGCTGAGAAAACATCGATCGTAATTTTAAAACTATGTCATAGAAACCTGCATTGGACTTTACCGTATACGTTCCACAAATAAAACCACAGGGTCATCGCTTGAAGTCCCGTTGAAAAACTGTTTCTACGTAATCACTGCACGCTAGTTTAGTTCTCCGCGCCTAGAGGCGAGGAGGGGTTTGACGGACGTGTTATATTCGACTTATCGCCTTCTCCGTTCCCGTGCCTCAAACCATAAGAGACAGCTACCGCCCACTAACTCCTAAGTTACTGCACACGCACTCAAAAGGATAGATTTCCATATCCAGTCAATATTTATTTGGATTACCTATATTATACTTTACCAATCAGATAGTTATTAAGTTTTCTTTGGAAAACATTAAACATGTTAGTTTTGTAAAGGTTCTGAAGTATTTCGGGTGGTTTATTTATAATTTTTTTTCAGAGTTATGACAACTGTGTATATTTATAGTGAGATATAATTAAAAGTTAATATCTCGTTTCTTTCTGGCGTTAGTTAATATCTTCATTTTTTAGATTATTTTTGTTGGTTAACACAAAGAATATAACATCACAGATACATAAGCTAAGTAAAGTGAGAATTTTTAGCTTTTTAAAGTACGATCTGCAGGAATTTTGTATTGCAATGGAAGCTATTTTTTTTTATGAATACCTTTTCCATTCAAATGACATTACCATAGTATAATTCCATTCGCATATTGTAAAATAGACTGGTCATTGCAAAACGTAAATATTTAACAGACCTAAGCGAAACTATTCTTACAATATATGACTGTTTTGTAAAACAACATGGGAAAATTTTATTTTATGAAATTCCTAATATACCTAACTGAACATTGATGTTCTCTGTCTCAGTCAATAGTTCATCGGCAGCAAGTAATCCCGTGATCAGAAAACATGTGTATTCTTACTGGACTTTTCACCATATTCCCATCGGATTGTAATCATTCCATGTGACTCTGTTTCAACAGCATGCGGGAAAATATTCAGGTGTTTTAATCAAGGCCTGTTAATAAACGAACTTGAAGAAACTGTATCTCTACCTGTCAACATATTTTAAAGTATTTATTAATGTTTACGTTTAAGTAATTTTTTGCTATTAAAATTTTCTTCCACAATGAAGCCTTTATTATAGAAAAAACGCTTCTACTTCGATTGTTAATGTCGTTAAAGCTGGGTGAACAATGTACCATGGAATACTTGGTTACAGAAAATAACAGGGTTGTTCAGATTGCTAGTTTCTGGAATACATTTGGAATCTGAACTTTTAAAATCCTTCGTGGACACAATTTTCATTGCCATATGACATAGGCCCAATATAGTATTATTGAAAATGTCCCGGTTATGTCAACTGAGTTAGTTTTAATCTTTGGAATTATAACCTTAATAATTGTATAGTATGATGCCTTTTATAAAATCACATAGGCTAATAAGCTAAACAGCTCTTCCTGCAGAACCTAAGTACAATTCTCGGCTCCGGCCATCTTAAGTTAGGTTTTGCAAGGTTTACAGCAGTCCCTTCAGGCGAATGTTATGATGCCAATTTAAGACAGGCCCTGGCCAATTCCTTTCATCTTCGCTCCGCGTAGCTCTGTCAAAGTCGTGAAGCTGCTGAAGAGACAGTAACATCACCAGTATAAAATATCAAACGAAAACTTAAAAAACTTTATTTTTCAATTATTCGTCGAATTCATCTTCTTCCGTTTAATGGGTATCTCCCTAGCACAAAGACTAAGCTCAAGAAAGCAATGCAATTTAGTATTTGACATCTTAATTCTGCGGAAATAATGACTGGTTAATTACCTTCGCCTGGGAAGACGTCAACCACGAGAAAAGTTAGAAAATTATTTTGTAACTGGAAACGTCTGAATACTGCGAGAAAGTTTAGAGTGTTCGAATTTAAAGCAATACCGTTATCGCTTTCACCGCTATTAAGGTTGGTTAATGATTGGCCTAAGCAATCCGATAGAAAATGTTGAGAAGTAAAGTTGGTGTACCTAGGTTATAGAAATCTTTCGCTTCGTGATACTGGCATTTTAGCTTTTGTTGAGGATCAAGGTAAGTGGAAAACTGTTACGTTGTGCCAATTATCCACACAGACTAATTAGGGTTAATAAGTTAATTGAGCAAAGTACAACACATGGAAAATTTTTTATATAATGTTATCTGATACTTATAAACAGGCTTATAAACTTCACAATATTAATTTGCGGAATTCAGTGTGGATTTGTAATATATTTCAGTATTAAGACTCTGAAAGATATATTTTCTTCGTCAGATGGACGCTCCGCAGTAATCTTGGATTTGCATAACGTTGGTATGTTTTCGATTAATTTTTGGTCATTTGCCCACTGGACGTTGAAAACGACATGACGTATAATTTGTAAATAAATAAAACTGCATTTTAAAATTTTGGTTGTGTTAATTCAAAATAAAGTGTTAAGCAATTTATAGTCTGTAACTCAAAAACCCAGTCAGTAAAGAGATTACATTAGGTAACTTATAGAGTTGAAATGTCAGGTAAGTCAAATTATACGCACTTTCTTATAATGTGTGCATAAAATTAAATATTTCGTAACTTTTTGTTACTAGAAAATAATTAATTCTGCTAAATAATTAGAACGGTACCCTACAAAACATGTTTTTTTTAGCCACTTGATATAGTTAAACTGAGGATCGTATATTTTTATTTGACCATTTTATAACAACTTACATTACCCAAGTAGTTGTTATTTCTATGTTGGAGTTTGCACGAGACAAAAAAATAAGTTTTACTGATCTTTTCTAAACCGAAGGAACATCATCGCGCTTATCCTTAAGAAGGATCGTCGTCTGGTCATCGGTGATTATTTTTATATATTTCACAAATAATGTTTAAAGCATAATGCAACTTAAAGTTAGTTAACTGAGCCAAATTTGCTGTAACAATGGTACGTAAGCTCAATGCGGTTGGCTTGGTGACTACTGGTTGCAGCAATCGTTTCGTAACAGCTCAGATGTTTTCACTGTTTTTTTTAAATATGGGATGCCAATATGATATTACAATGCACAATCCTACTTGCGTTAAAATACCGCATGATGGTGAACTACAGGTACAAACTCTGTGAAGTGATTCCGTATGCAAACTGAGATATGACGCACGACATGAACTTTGCCGCATGGTAAGTCTTTAGTTCGCCACGGTAGAGTGTTATGTGCATGAGCGCAGTGTTACTATACCATTGAAACTAAATTTAAAAAAAAAACAATCATTACACATAATTTCTAACGGTATTAATATAAAGTATCTTTTTTTTCTCAGCGTAGGATATTTATAACACTATCAAAATAAACCTGTTCTTTAGCTACGGCATAGTGCTTTGAAAGAAGACTTCAATACTTTAGCCTGTATGCACAAGATTTCATTACGCAATTTACAAACATAAAGTCTTACAGGATGCTTATTTTTAATCTGGAAAACAACATTGTTAAGATTTATAGTCTAGCATAACACACAATTATTTCACGACCGTTACCGTGCCTATCCTTAGAACATTCTGAACACAATCATATCTTATATGTATACCATTTGTACTTTGCAAGAAATGTTTACATACCAGTAGGCTTACTACTTGCTGAGACAAGTTCTACAGAGAAAATAAATTACTCGATGACAGTGTACAAGGTTTGACTCTGTTCAATATTTACCAAACTGAATACTTTACACACAAGGGATACCTTTGGTCGCTGAACCACTTTCAAGAGTCGATAGTAAACTGCATTTTAATTATTCGTAGGACAGATTTCGATATATACAAGAAGTGGTGGTATTTAGCCTATGTAAGTCTGGACTTTTGTTTCCATGCGGTTTGTCATGGTACTATGTGATATTTTCAACAGAAAGCTATGTTTAAGGCCAGAGAGTGTGCGTGTGTGTGTGGAAGGGTGGAGGTTCAGTCCCAGCGGTACAAACTATTTTGTTCTTCTAAATGTTTTAATATAGAAGTTTATAACACAGGTGAAGTATTTTACTTACATACTAAATATATATGTAATTAAGGGTTTTGTAGCTATAATTTGCTGTCTACAAAGAACAAATAAATGCGCCAAAATATTTTAAAAAAAAGTTCCTGTTTCTAGCGTAAGAATTGTATGTTTATCATTAGGGTAGTAATATACATGTATGTATATATATATTTTTCTAATGGTATATGCATATATATATTAATGCTATATTGAAACACGTACATATTTACATACATTTGTGTGTGTATACATGTATATATATACATATATATACACACAAATGTACGTAAATATGTACGTGTATCAATATAGCATTCATATATATAAATATATATATTTATATATGTATATATATTAATGCTATAATGACATACGTATATATTTACATACATTATAGCATTAATATAAATATATAAATGCTATAATGATACACGTATATATTTACATACATTTGTGTGTGTATACATGTATATATATATATATATATATATATATATATATATATAAAGTTTCCAATGTGTACGCATACGTTTGGAACTTTGGCTTAGTGGAAAGGAAGGAAACAGCGTGACTGCACCTGAGCCAGAGGAAAGAAGAAAGTACTTACGCTCTCATCAGGGAAGTAGATAGGAACATCGCGTGCAGCTGAGTTATTGTGCCGACGACGTCAGTTGGGAGGGGGGAAGGGGGAGGGAGACTGGGAGGAGTCAGCCGTGTAATGGTCCAGCGGGGAAAGAGTCTGCATCAGCGCTCGTCTCCCTGGAGTCGAGGGGAAACGGAACGCCTTTAAAGCGAACCGGTGCTCCTAAGTGCCGCCTCGTTCCTGGCTCCGAGATCCGCATGTTCGCTCTTCGCTGCCGTCTACCTTGTACAAGAGTCTCCTCGCCCTTATGGTTACCGTCTTCCACCAGGTACTTCGCCGCGTCTGTCACGATACATAAGGGTGTCACTGGCATGTGCATACCGATCTTCATCGCCTCTCTGTACAGTCAAATTAACTGCCGCTCATGGCTTACATCTTGCGACCTGTAGCCAACTATGTTTATACCAGTTATATGGCCCTCAATTTCTTATTGAACATTTATCTGAATTCTTTTCGAATTGTTAATATAGTTCTACGGTTTTCGTGGCTGCATTATCTAGGCTTCTGGGTATGAGTCGCGTCTGTTGTTTTCTGTCTTGCCACGTTGCGGCAGTCGTTGCAGTTGCCGTCTTCAGGTAGACTGTATATCAACTCTATACCAACTATACAGTCAACCTGTAGACCAACTCTACAGTCAACCTGAAGATGGCAACTGCAACGAGTGACGAAACGTAGTAAGACAGAAAACAGACGCGGCTCAAACCCAGAAGTGTTGAAAGTGCTTCTCGAATTGTAATAACTCACATACTTCAAATAATATTGTTTGTTGTAAGTAATACATCCCTTAAACTGTACAAAATAACTCACCCACTACAACGATTTCCTGATTTTATATCTTATTAAGTTAAATATTTCTCAACTTCTTCGGTGGTAACTAACTTAATACTAAATAATTTTAACATTATAAACTAACTAAGTTCAATAACTTATTAACCTTTACGAAAACATAGCTACAATATAAAAAATGTGTCTACATATTAAATGTTAACTTGTCCACAAAAATAATTAAAATCTTTATGAGTACTAACTAAGATTTTACAAAGTGACTCATAACATATGTATTCTCTCTTTAAAGTTATTGAATCACTGTTGGCGATTTGGATTTTATTACGAGTAAGATTGAAGAAACAGTAACATTTTGGGTTTTCAAGTGTCATGTCGTGAAAAATACAGGGTAAATGAATTTTTTTATTGAAACTTAACATCATTGTAATATATGTCTGCAAGTTTAATTCGTTACGTACATTAAATAAAAAATCATTTTCAACCACGTCGCAGCTTTAACAGATAACACTTAAAGATGAAATTCCTACTTCAGTATCCTGCTCCAGTTATGAAGCAAACATAGCGAGTTTTCGTAAGCACAGTCTAAATTATTACAAAGGCAGTTTATTGTCACTATAGGCTGGACGATGATTTTTGAATAATATACGTATGATGTATTCCTAATAAGCGTGTAAATATTCTGGAAGAATCAAATATGTGTAAATGGTGTAAGAGTGGAATGTTATAGTTAAAAACACATTCTTGGATCCATTTCAGCAGTATATAACATTGTGTACTTCAAACACGGCAGCTCAGACAATTCGACAAGAAATCTGAATGTGCTCTGAAATGATATATGTGACTTCAGTCACAGACATTTAGTAGTTAGAGTGGAAGTAAATAAATTCTCAAAATACATTATTTAAAGGAAATTTATTTAATAAAACCTGCTCTACGTAAAATTTATTCAGACATTGCGCAAATAATAAATATTTAAATAAAATTTTTACTTACAGATTTTATGAGAAACATAATTACCAAATAAACATTTTATGCATTTTACAATTACTAAGATATAGTAATATAAATTGGAAGGTAAATTTTACAATGAATTAAGCGAGAAATATATTTGTTTGGTAGCGTCATCTTTAATACTAAACTAATCAGGAGTAATTAGTTTAGTTGTAAAATGACTCCGCAATCAAACTACGTGGTTTTGAGCTTAGCAGACTGCGATTTAAAATAATATAGTATGAGTTATATATAAAGAAAATCATAAATAAAACTGACAGTATGGATTATTATCATTATATAAATAAAACAGGCTGAGGTGGTCCATATGTCTGTGCTCGCGTTCGGGAGAAGACGGGGACTTCTCGGCTACAGTCATGTTTAGAACAACATATTTTCGTGAAAGCAATTTTTTACACCAGATTGTTTTAGTGTCCGATTCGCTCATCTGCGTATTAGTTTCTTGGTCGTTGATAGGTTACTTTTAGCTCTCAGCGTCTTGCGTTTCTAATTCCATACCGTAGACGTGTGGCGACGCAGTAAACTAATTCTGACTGGCTTAGCCGAACGAGTGACAGGTCTGCACACACACACACACACACACACACACACATATGACCAATAACCACGATGCAGAGGTACATACGTGCACATGAACCATTGAACAAGTTGGTACAAAATTAATTTCACAAAAAATTTGTGTCTCCAGACATTGTGTTACTGAAATCACTCAAGGTGGATGCTGCGATGGTTTGTTAACAAAGTCCGTTGAGATTTTCCTCCCGGTTGTTGCCATAAATTGTGTGTCACCGTTTATAATGACCTCCACGTCTACAAAGTGTAAAAGTCCATTTAAAATGATTTTATAAAATGAATTAATTTTTACTAGTCTATCTGCTCCAAATTTTAGGCAGTTATGTAGGAGTGGGTGAGATATTTTGGTCTGCACTTAACATCTACGTCTTTAGAGCTGGTGAGAGGAGACATGATGTAAGTATGGAGCAATTCTTTAATAAAGGAGTGAGGTAAACAAAAGATACCCGAGAAAACCCGCCGACCGACGGCATCGCCCCGGACGATTTTCACAAGCGAAGATCCGGGGACCTACACCATCGGGAATCGAACCCGAATCCCTGGTGGGAGACGAATGATCTGAACATTCGACCACCGCGGAACCGCAGTCCCGTAAGAAACAGGTATCTCAAAACTGCTGATGAGTGTGTGAGTTTTAACAAATGAGTGTATATGTTTTAACAGAGAAGTAAAGCAAGATACATAGCTAGATTGAGACTGCGTCCTTTTATTTCTCTATTAATCGAGCTGTGTGTGTTCTACCGTCTTCTTTCCCTCATCAGTTCCTCTCGTTCATTCTTACTATCTTGCTCCAGTCTCTATCACGACGTCCTCTAGTCAGAGCTCAGGACATGTGACGGTGGGGAAGTTAGGCTCTTCAGCTTGACGGCTCTCCGGGAGAACAGACAGCCACGACATAAGCACCAGACTTGACTGTCACCCAGCTCCTGCAGTCTTGGAGGGTACTTTCTGAGACGAGATGTTCCTAGTCGACAATGAAGCCTCGACGTTCTGCCAGTGTGGATACAGCAGGGAGTCTATTCTCTGACTTCTCTCTCTGGTAAACATGGTGTCCTATCACTGTCTTTATATCGTATTCTCTAATTTCTTTCTTCATCAGACTCTCATTATGCTTGGCAACTATGTAGACTTTTCTCTGAAAACCTTTATACAACTTACTTAATTATATGGTTTTGACCCATCCTTACTACCTAAATTTCGTTAAAATATAATATACAACACATTAGTTGCGTTTTAGTATTCTGATTAAAAGTTATAACATATTTCGCTCTTGTCTATTGCACTCGTCTTCAACTGGAAGTTAATGTACATCGCTTACAAGAGATAGCAGTACGGACACTGGATCAGCGACCTACGCCCAAGATATAGCTACACACTTGATGTATTAAATTTAACGTTCATGACGGCAACAGAAGTGATTGTACACAGAACTACAATTTTCGTAATACAATACATATACAAGGGAATATTAATAATGTATACATATCTCCTCCGCAGCCATATTGTTCTTCAGCAAGGATGATTGTAGAACGCAACTTAAAAATGATGGCCATTTTATAAACTTTCTTTAGTAACAACACCCTAGGATCCCATAGTTTTATAGAGTCACAAGATATTTGAAACACGTGAACTATTTTGTACTGAATACGAATTATCGTCTTAAGGATAGTTGCCCAGTAATTGTCTTTATATAAAGATAGATAGAGGAACCAAAAAAGTTACAGAACAGACACCCAGTTCAAAGTCGTATTCAGCTGCAGTGTTTGCTATAGGGCATTTTTCATAAGAGAATCTTCACGGTAAAATTCCATTGAAGAACATATCGCTAGCTGTTCGTAATGTTAGAGTCGTCATGAAATGTTAGTGGAGAGGAACCCACGATTTTTTACTTTGATATCGATTTTTGGCTTCATTCTTATTTTAAGCATATTCAAAGTATTAAGTTACAATTAATTGTGTGATACCCTATCGGTGTTGAACACAATCTTAGTAATTGAAACTTACTTTTTAATATTTATGTTTATATTCCTACAAAAGTGTAAAACTTATTAAGTCTAACGCAGACGATTATGTGAGTATTACTGATTAAGGCTACTTATGATTGACGATGTTCAAAACTATGCTGAGTGAACACAGTTTCTTCCAGTTGGCTTATTTTCTCTGCAGACTCCAGTTTTGTTCTGCAGCTGGTAGATGCTTTTATGCACGAGAGCCACTAATTTATAACATTGAAGTCACAGAACTTAGGAATTGCTTTTACCTGTACTATGGACTGGTATAAGCGTACGTCTTAATTATTGCAACAATCTAATTACCGCCTAGAACATCTGAAAATGTTCACAAATGTCCTGTCTCTAAACTTAAAATTGTAATTATGAGCCCATCTTGTACTACAATATTTCAATTACTGTGCCGGATTATTTGTTGCCCTCGACAAAAAGAATCAATACCGAATGCAGAAAGTTCAGAATGCATATATATGTTTTTGATACAATCTTAAAAGGAGAAATAATTTACCTCAATATTTAACAAATACTAATTTACTTGACGTGGAACAATGGTTTATATTTCAATTCGTGTCATCAAAAACATTACCAACCAAGAAAGTACCAACTTATCTGTCCAATAAAATAAATAAGCTAATTTTGAAACACTCGTACAAAACTAGGCACAAATAAAACTTACAAATTTTCCGATATCAAGTATCCAACTATCGAAGATAATTCAGTTACCTTTCCTGCAGCCAATGGAAAGCTTTGCCGGACGATTTTAAATGTTGTAAAGATGAGATTTTCAAGATTAAACTTAAAGATTATTTGCAATTTTGTGACGTGAATGTGCTATTATGCAAACTAATTCGTCCAGCAGCTACTCGGCACTGACGTCACGGCACGCGGACCAATCAGGCTTCAGTACACGACCAACATATCTCAGCAATGCAGGCAGGACTTAAGTTTTCAGGATTATTGGCTACGTGTTCATGTTCAAGGCTCGGTGAGAAATCCATGAATTATGCAAAAAAGAAATTCAAGAAACCAACTCTGAAAACGTAAACGTCAATTCAACTATTAATGAGTAGCAAACATTAATAACCACATGGATCCACAAAAATTTCGGAAACGAATTAAACGCGAAATATTTCCTTTCCTGAGAATTACATACGGAGTATATTTTTAAGTGAAAGTGTTTAGCGTTGTTTTACTATACATTGGGTACTGACGCACGAGAATGTGTAACACGGTGGATTCTAGGCCAAGGAGATTGGACTGGCGAAACTACTAACTTCGTGATGTTTCCTCACAACTAGGACTGCTAATTTTTGGGAAATGACTTCTTCATAAGATATATTCAGTGTCTTACGTACGAATGTGCAGTATTGCTTCATGGCCAGAGATGAAATGTTTTGACTCTTACGCGTCTTGGGAGCTTACACACACAATACAGACGCATAGTTTGCAGTGACTTGATCCTAAGTGACAGAGTGTAATGAGACACATATCTGCACAAGGCCAGGTTGTTGAAACACATGCAGTACAGCTGCAGATGTGGACGCGAGCTGAAGCAAACACGTTCTCGCTGAAATCACGGGCTCCCTACACTCGACATCAGCCAGGGCATGACGTGCACGGCTATTGGTGGGTCGCCACGCCCTCTCCCGCTGTTTGATGAGGGTAGAAGTGGGTGGCTGGGGTGTCACCCGCCTGTTGCTGCCGCGGGGGTTGTTAACAATTCAACAGCTGGTCTCCACCGCTCGATACAACCCCTCCCTTCCACGCTCACCTCTTACAAGCCGAGCACATTCAGCCATGCAGACATATATCTGACCATGTGTGAGCTATACACGGCTGAGCTAACACGTATACACAGCCGCACTGATGAGTTGTCATAGTCGTTTCAACACAGCTGTACTTGTGAGCAGTTAAAACATTTTACTTGATAGCTAAAATATAATTTGTTTAAGTATATTCAGCTTCCGGTAAATACTTTGCAGTATAGCAAATACAAATTTCAAAAACTTATGTTCATTGCTACTGCAGTTTCATTATACAAAAGTTTTCTTTAAATAACTGGGGCCGCGTTGCCCGAGTGGTCAGACCATTCGCCTCCCACCAAAGCGATCCGGGTTCGACTCCCGGCGGGGTCAGCCCTCGTATTTCCGCCGGACGATGCCACTGGCTAGCGGGTTTGCTCGGGGATCTCCCGTTTCTCCTGCCCCATCATTCCGGTGCGACTCCATACTTACCTCATGCCACCCTTTACCACGCTCAAGACTTCGATGTTAAGCGCTGACCAAAAATATCTCTCTCTTTAAATAATGTTCAGTGTATCAAAGGTGATAATTTTCAACGTAAAGCTTGTGTTAAAAAAGCCACAACTAACTCCCACATTCAGGCTTCTATTAACCTACCTTAGTAACAATATAGTTTACGTTGCCGTTGCTATAATATTTAAATAAACATTTCCTTTGCAGTGGTTCATTAAGAGTGAATGGTATATAATTCAGTTGTAAAAGCGTTAGTTCAGAATTGTATGTTTCTCGTAGCCAATTTGCACAAATCAAAAAGCAGCAATCCTAGAAAATAGTTCTTTGACAACTTTCTGAGCGAGTAACGCATATCTGAAGAACAATCTCCGTCGCCGAAATCTCTTGCATTTAAATGCTACGCAAGAGATCACGCGTAACAAATACTTCATTCTGGGTAAATGTTTGCTCGTAAAGTTGGCAAATACATTTATCAAGGATTCCTGTTTTGTAGTTTTTCTATATTGACTTTCAACAAGTGTAGATCTTAATTTTAAGAATTCAGCGCTTGTTTAGCTACCGCGCCCTCTTAAATTACATTTTTTTTTTCGCAGACACAAAGAATGTGACTTTAGAAAGTGTCAGCTGCTCGAAGTGTGGTTCTCGTTGTTTATTTGTAGAGACCTGGATATTTGACGCTTCCTTGCGAATGTACGAAAGTGTGTCGTTTCACGTATTGTCAGTTTAACGGAGACCTCCTACACATATCCACAATATCTATTCGAACAAGTCATCAAACGTCAAACTGTGCTTCTATGTTTGAACAGCGGTGTTTGTAGGGCGGTTGCAGGTTAAGCTGGTGTTTGCTCAGTACTGTACTTTCTCAGTGCACGCAATATGAGCCAGTAACAACAGTTAAACAGCGTCTGCCGCAACGTAATGCGGCCAGCTATGGTCTAGCTGCGAGTTACTCCTTATTATATCCACGATATTTTCACGAAAATGTGTTTGTGCAATTTTGTTCCGATACCAAGCGTGCATCTTCGCTTCATGGTTATTGGCAGCGTGTGTTTGTTCAGACAGGTCTCTCAACTGACTGCACCAATCAGAGTAAGACTTTTGTGACACCGTACATCTGAGGTTTGCTAGTATACTATAGAACCCTAACGTAGTTGAGAGTTATCATACAATCACTGACTATGAAGCAAAGATGCAGATGTGAAGACAAAGCAATAAAACCAATTGAAGCAAACATTTCTCGCCGTAAAACCGTGGCTCTATCTATTGTGCACAGTCACGTGACATCCGCTGAATAACTAAGATTTTAGACGCCAAGGTGTAAGCGAAGAAGTAAACAGCTACAGTTACAACAAATACCAACAAACCTTGCAAAACATTCACATCGCGCCAATATACGACTGTAAGGAATATGTTTTCGAGCCGCTTTGACATTGAAAAAAAAAAAAAACCCTTTCGCAGACTGCTTTCTCTCTCCATATATATATAGACACTAGCTGTCCCGACAAACGTAGTTTTGTCACATAAATAACTAATTGTAAGTGTGTAAGGATGTGGTATATAAGTGAAAGAGGTCTAATAATAAATAAATAAATAATAATAAAAGAGCAGCGACACCTGGTGGGGATAGACTGGCATCAGCTCGTGGGGATAACAGATCAATTATCACCTACACAGTTATTGACCTGGTTATAAAATTATTAAATTAAAAATATTTACTAAGCAAGTGTAGGAGTATAAACCATAGATAAAAAACCTATTCGCAGACCTACCGAATATATATATATATATATATATATATATATATATATATATATATATATATATATATACAAAATTTCATTGACATCGGTTAAGCCGTTTCGGAGGAGTGTAAAAACAAACACTGTGACACGAGAATTTATATATATATAAATATAAATATATATACAAATATATATATATATATATATATATACATATATATATGTATATATAGATAGATATAGGTAAAATACAAATCTGAATTGCGAAACAGGAATACATAAATATTAGTTTGATTTAAGGAACAGTGTTCACCGAAATTATTTAATTGTATTAATAATTTTTATATTTACGCGGAAGGTGATTTGTTTCACATACATAATTTGTGACTATTTGAATATAAATGAAGAATCTTAAGTTTTCAGAGTTTTTTCATAATGACATGTCGTTGTCCAAGTTTGCATAAAA
This sequence comes from Medauroidea extradentata, assembly GCA_003012365.1. NCBI lineage: Eukaryota > Metazoa > Arthropoda > Insecta > Phasmatodea > Phasmatidae > Medauroidea > Medauroidea extradentata. Next base: position 27,727 of record PNEQ01129344.1, read on the forward strand.
CTGTTTCATGCTAGAAAGTAAAACCAACTGACGTAAAGACACGATATAATTCTAACTGAAGAACAGTGACTTGGACTACATAAAAACATGTATAAAACGGAATTGAATATTTTATTATACTTAAAAACGTTTAGAAAATAGGTAATTTTGTAATTCAAATGTATTAAATATATTTAATGCAAAAAATGTAATACGGTTTTTATGCATGTATGTTGATGTCCGTGTCACTGTTCTTCAGTGTGTATTATTTCATTTCTGTATGTAAGTTGATTTTCTTTTCTATCATAATATGGACTTTGACATTCCATAATACAAAAAACTATTAAAGCTACAGAATTTTAATTGTAGTACAATCTAGTCACAAAAATGTATCCAAAACAAACCACGTCTCGTAAAATATAACCATTTTTTAAACAATTACATTTTCCAATTCACTTCCCTCTTAATGTCATTCTTTTCACAAATTAAACGACAAGGTCTGCGCCTTAAGTCCGACAAAAGTAAAGGACAACTAGAACAAGGCTGGGCGACAATTAAATATTCTGCGCATTAAGGTGGTGCAACTGACGGTCGTTGAGATGCCAGTAAGAAATAATTTTTTTAGTTGTTCGAAAACCTATTGGTTTGAACTGTTTCTAGAACTGACTCTTCTCCAAAATGTTGGCATATTTTGTAGTTCTAGTGAAGAACGTAATGCTGCCAGTTTCAGGAAATATAATTTTATACCAGACACAGTTAAATATATATGGTATCAATTGCTCATGTTTTTACTGCAACATAAAGTATAAGTTATATGTCTGGTACTTCCGCCCATTTTCCAAACAATCTTGCATAAATAATTTGTTATATTACGAGTTATGCTCCAGAAGAAATAAATTATACATGTCCAAAGAATATTTATTCACAAAATGTTATATTAATTTATATAAATAGTTTCTATTGCTATAAATGTTGCAGTTTTTACAACTGTTCTCTATACATTTTTACGAAATGAAGTATTTTAATCCTAATTTAACAAATTTAGTTTGAAAACGATACAAACAAAGTGAAATTATTTATTACACATAACGCAATACCTTTTTGTTGAACTAGCAAAGCTGAACATTTTTCAAAAATATTCCTTTGACAGGTCTTAAACTGAAAACTTGAAATATTATGGCAAAGCGTGTTAATACCTCTGTTAAAATGATGTGTTTCACAACATGTTGGAAATAAATGAACATTGGTTGAAGCGTTATGAAATCGCCAGTCAATTAGTTCAACATCCAGCCACCTGCTGTACTGTTTCAACAGCGTGAGTTTAACTGGTCTGGTGTTTGTTGCTCGGCAGAGTGCTTGATTACAGGGGTACAACGAATAATATTGTGGTTGTGTTTGTTATACTGACAGAAAACCCACTTGTATTTTATACTCTTTATCCATAAATATAAATAAATAAATAAACAAATATATATAGACACAAACACCTCTGCGCGTAGAGATTTTCAAACACGATACTTGGAAGCTGTGTGGAGATAAATTATTTAAAATGGTTCTGTTTTCAGCACATCCAACAATATTCAACATTCGTAACGCGTTTAAGATCTTTACCAACGTCTGCTATATAGAATCTCACACGCCAACGTATTAAATTTTATTTTGTACATTAGCATGCAAACGGCAAATGAATAAAAACAGGCTATCCTAATATACAGTGTGACCAAATGAAACAGTACGAGCGTGCAATACATAACTTTGCGTTTTGACTAATAAATACAATTTATTAGTTATGTAAGTATTTTATGAATTAGTGAAAATAACATTTGCCTCCAGAACCAGTCATTTAGAACTTGCTCTATAAAAGTACAAACTAAATGTTATTTTTATAAAATTAGGGCGAAATGCATTAAATTAGGGTATAGTGAATAATGTGGAGTGGCGCCACCATAAAATTCTAACTTAAAATTACATTTGATTTTGCATAATAATCATAACGCATTTATACAGAGCGACTAAGCTCTACGCAGTGTTTGGAAGTAGTTATTATATTTTAGTTAAAGGAATTAAAATTTTAATTTAAATTTTCAAGATAACATTACTCACAAAATATTCACTTCCCGGACACTTGCCAACCATATTTTCGGCAGCAATTCATAACCTACCACTATAAAAATAACTAACACTTCTTTCTGGCTAATTGAAGAAAATTAATATTTACTCAACACAACATCTTTTTTGTAAACAAAATGCGAAAGCAGACAAATTTATTTTGTTGACATAACGCATGTTTTAAGTGTTTATATGCATCCCACAAATAGCTGTTGATTAAATAAGTAGTCCAGAAATATATACACGTGTGCGTATATATATATATATATATATATATATATATATATATATATATATATATATATATATACATAACTTTTTTTTATGTTGGTGAGTAGCTCCCTCCAGGCCCAACTGGCCGTGTAGCTACATGATTGCTTAAATAATTCACCGCTGTGACGTAATATTTGGAAGTTTACTTTTGTCGTGTATTGTATGTAGGCCTACATATAGAGGTTACCTGTACTTATTTTTGAACGCTAAGAATTATGGGGCATTATTAAGAAGAATTGATTTCAGCTGCGTGGCAAGGTTAATTGACATTGAAGATGTGCGGACTGTCTATACAAACAGATCCAGCTGCTCTGCTCACTATCTATTGTGTTGAAGTACACAGTATCAGGCATGTCACAGAGACATGTACTACATGATCATGAAATAGTGGACCTGAGGAGGTCCTACTGACAATAACAGATCAAATTCTGTATGGATATATATAGTTTCAAGTCAAACCTCAAGTTTTTTTTACATAATTAAGTATGGCACTATAATGTTAAAACATTGAATTATCTAACAGTCAGTCATACTATAAAACAACCTGATTTTCACAGGAATACATGTATAGTCTGGAAGTAAAGAGATAATTTTAAGTGGCGAAACATTATAGAAAAAGGAAGCTAAAAATGTGTTTTAATTTCCGTCCGTGTAGTGAAAAAGGTGGGTAGGAGTAATGCTGCCGCGAAAATGGTCTTTAAAATATCATTTCTGTAAATACATTTAAAAAAAATTATTTTCTGTCTCTTGGTTTTGCTTGACATTATTCAAATTGTAGTTGCTTAATATAAAGTTGTTTTATATTTTTCATTTTAATACGTTGTATTTTACAATCGATTTGCATGGTTGCGTTACTTCCACAATGATTCACTGTAAGGACAAAATTGAAAACACATTTTCGACTCACTTCCTCATAAGTTATCACGACACGATTTTAACTCGCTCCGTCCTGGATCATACTGTATTTCTTCATCGACTGTACTTTAAATATTTTAGCTGATACCAAGTCCAGTAACTGGACGCTTACAGTTGTTGTGTATCTTGGTGCTCAGTCTGTATGTCACAGATTTATCGTAGTGGCACTTTTATTAACGATACAGCCAAACACAAATATACACGCGAATAATAATCAAAGCAGTACTCATGATGTTCACAAAAGTCATTCAAATCTGTCTGGTCCCAAATTCTGTACGCGAAAAACGAGTACCTGCTATAACTTCAGACCACAAAATTTTAGAAAATGAGTCAAGTTAGACTGCAATCAGAAGCTATACTACGAACACATACAAATTTATTTTACGTTTTCTGTTCAGTTACGGTTCTCACAGCTTCCTCTAGAGAACTTAAAGCAAATAAAAATATAACAAATATTTCCTCATGCGGGTTGTCGTTCAAACGACTTATCTCACGTTTGTTTCAGAGATCTGATGGTTTCAGTTCGTTAGAAGACACAAGACTTACTAGTCCAAGTAGGCCAACAAATATCACAAGTTCTACTCTGCAGTAACTTTACTCTGACTAACCGAGTCAAATGACTGACTTCTAATAATATACAGGCAATGTTCAAATATGTGCTGCGGATATACACGAATCTGTTTGATTTAAAGATGTCGCAAACATTATTTAGCGAAATACTTGCTGTTAAGTTTACCTGAATACTCGGTGAGACAGGGCAAAGTTGAGAATGTAGATTCCATTACGCTGTTGGTACCAACATTATGTAAAATAACAACAAACCAATTATGTTTTCATGACTGTCTGAGACATATTTAATAGTAGAAAGAAAACCCGTTTCTCTTGCAGCCCAGACTGTTACTTCCACACAACAGGTTGTTGTATAAACAGTACTGGCGGTATGGACAGTCAAACTGGACGATTGTCCCAACTTTAACAAAACTATGTTACTGGAGTTAGTGACTTTTGGTGAGGAAAATGTTGCAACAATTTGTATCAGTGACTTACATGCACATCTGCAGCTCTGCTTCGTGGTAAGTGACTATGATTTTAACTCTTAACTGTACGTGGTTCTACACGCCAATCACAGACGTGTGGTGTTGCAGTAAATTTGTTCCGATTGGCTCAGTCAACTGAGCGTTTCCTCTGTAGTAATACATTCTACCGATAACAACGAAGGCAATACGAAATAAAATTGTTATGAAATTCTTTTCACCAAAGATAACTGGCTCTATAATATTACCATCAACAGTGTTTATTTTGTTTACGTGTCATTGAAGTCGCTAACTATACATGTTCGTGAATAAACCAAGCATCAGAATACCACAACACCACTTTCACTGCTCGCCAGCCCGCGATAACCAAGTATGTGTGCGTACTGACCTTGTGACCTTCAGGCGGGAGATAGGGCGGTTCCGCTGAGATCCTGCAGGTCATGGCGTCGCCTGCACGTCCAGGAGGCCACGGAGGAAAGCCACACACACTGGCACACAAGCAGACACTCGCGTGAGAGAAGACAAGACGTAGAGCGTGCACCGGCCACGCAGCAGCTCGCGTGTCTAGCCTGGTCCAGCTGGTCGGCCCAGCATCCAACAGGTAGGCGGGGCGGAGGAGGGAGACACATCTCCCGCGCACGCTCAGCATCTCTGTGGAGGGGGGCGTACACACCTGGGGGAGGGGGGAGGGGAAGGGCACATCCCTCAGGAAAATTAGCTGCCATTGCCGTGTACTGTTGCAAGCGCCTGTGAGGGCCAGTACACGGCAAACAAATGAACGTTGTTCCGTTACCCTTCTGCCAAGGAGATTCAGACTTAATTCCTGGCGATATATCTGTTCGAAATATCTACAGACTATAGCACCATTGGTTTCTAGACGTTGTGCGCTCATCTGCAGGTCTGCTCCCTGGTCACTGGTTGAATATTTCGACTTTCACCTGTCTTGGACCTCAACTGGCAAATTGCAGACGTTAAGCGGAGCTGCCGTTGTGTACGCGCACGTAATACATTGGTTCAAAGTGGTGCAAAATTATAACCACAAAAAAAAAGTGTAGTTTCCTATCACACAACATGTAAGGAGCTAGAACTAGACGTTTCTAACTAGTGGGATTATGTGTGATAAGCCTAGCAGGCACTACAAATGAAAACTAAGTGGATATATACGTGTGTATATATATATATATATATATATATATATATATATATATATATATATATATATATACATATATACATATATACATATATATATATGTATATGTATACGCATACATACACATACTACAAAGAAATTAATACTTAGTAGATATGTCTCTCTCTATGTATATATATATATATATATATATAAATATATATATATACACACATACATACATATTACAAATTAATAGTTAGTAACTCTCTCTCACTCTTTTCATGTATATATATACACTAGTTGTCCCTTTGCGGCTTCGCCCGCGTGTACTATAGAAAAGAGTAACTAAATTTTAATAACGTATTAATTGATGGTGTTACTATATTCTCTGTATATCTTTATAACAACAAATACAAACAGCTTTATCCAGTCCACTACGCTGAGGGTACTTTAATTGCAGAACATCTTTATTTTTAATTCATCTTTATTTCTCTACAAAATAGCTTCCCGGCCGCGGCTTTGCCCGCGTGAAATTATGTAATACAAACAGTAACTCTGGATAAAATATGTGATGAAGGCATTTAACAGCTAGTGTACTCAATAACAGTGAACTAGAAATTGTCTTAGCTCAGTGAAAAGAGTGCACGCAATATGCTCGTATGATGTCATATCCCATCGCAAAGACTTGCACAGGATACGAACCCGTAACCCCACCCCTCCCACACCACAAACTTTGTGCAATACCCGAGTGAATACTTAAACGCAGGCCGTAATAATACTTTCGTATGTACGGGCAACAGTCCAAAGAGGTTTCATTTACGGTGGGTTGGCAAAAAAAAAAAAAAAAACCGCAACTCCACAGACTTATAGAGGGACAACAGTCAAAGCGATGTGCGCAGAACCCAATGTCAGACGACCGTCCCTTGGGCGGAGCTTGTGAAAGAGGAGGGGGTCAGTTGAGCTGTCAGGCTCTTTGTCCTTGCCTCAAAAAGAAAGGAAAAGGAGGGGATGGAATGTGGGGTTGGGAACCTGGGCGAAGGTCGTACCGAGGGGAGGGGGAAGG
>PNEQ01129345.1:0-34264 GCA_003012365.1 Medauroidea extradentata
TCTGTGAAGCTCAGATGATTGGCTTGACTGGAGTTCCGCTTGCTTGGCGGCCAAGATTGCTTCTTCCAACGTCAGATTCGCTCGTAACTGTAATTGTTCACTTGTTTTCTTGTCCGCCATTCCTACCACTACTCTATCACGGATCAATTCATTCTTGATATCACCATAATCACAACTTTCCGCGAGTGTATGTAACGTGTGGAAGGTTGCTTCTGTGGCATCTCAGTAGCTGAACTCTCTCCCAGGCTGTTGCCCACAGAAGGACAACTAGTAGCACCATTGTCTTTCTGGCCTCCAATAACAATGATGCTGTCCACTTTGTCTATTGTTGCCACATGTGCCACCTTGTTCCATTTGATCCATACCACACATGCTGTCTTCTTCCATTCTGTCATCTTCTGCACTATCATCTTGCGCTCTACCCTCACTTTTCCCTGGAGCTTGTTATTGAAGTAATTGTAATTGGTCAAAGTGATAATGATAAGTTCTCCCAGAGCTCTTAATGTAATAAGAAGGTTGATATGGAGGTGAAAACATGTGTTTTAAGACATTTTGTATGCAGAACTGTTCTGATGAAAATTGTGTCCAGTTGTCAAGACACCTAATGATCAGGGAGACCATCTGTGACAAACCATTTGTGTTGTGTTGTTAAAACTTTATCTGAATTAATGCAGGTTTGCTCACTGTCTTTAGGCAATTTTTGAAATGCATCAACCAGGATCACAAAACTATTCCACAAAATTGGGCCTACTATGTCAATATGCACCCGTTGCCAGGGCCTATCAGGCACTGAAAAGGCAGTGAAATAAACTTTCTAGGGGACTGTGCATTTTGAAGACAAACCTTACACAAGCCACCATATCTTTCAAATCTGATTCGATTTTTTGCCACCATACTTATGAGAGCAAGGGCTTTCACTTTACTGAGGCCTACATCAAAATGTACAGAATATAATTCTTGAAAAACTTAATCCCTCAGGGCTGAAGGCACAATAAAGTTACTCTTGACCCTACAACAAACACTCCTGCTCAATAGCCAACTCATTTCTTCTAATATGAAATAGCTGGAGAGAGTCTTCCACTTCCTTAGACCGTCCATCATGAACATAAATAATGACATTACCGAAGACTGCGTCTTGCTCTGAACTGACTCTCTTTTTGGGTTACTGGAAAAAAACCACACACACCCCAACATCAAGGTATGAAAACGGTTAAGATGTTTTAATGCTGTGAAGTGGTAACATTGAAAGACCTTCAGACCTTGTACCGAAAACCTTGCAACATTTAATTTCCATCTCTAAAGTCTTGTTTGCTGCTAACTAGGGAATGTCATAATGATGACCAAAAATATGTGTTACAGGCGCATTAGGATTAGGGAAAGAACAAATGGGAGACTGTACAAGTATTGAAATATTAATTTTTACCTAAAAAAAAAAAAAAACAATTGCCAATGCCTCCCTATCTAACTGGGAATAATTTATTTCAACAACAGACAATGTGTGCGAAGCAACATTTTTCAACACCACCCCAAAAAACATGACTGATGACTGCCCCCACATTGTAGGGCGAAGCATCACATTCCAATTCTGTGGGGAAAATTGGGTTATGTGTGACCACACGTGATGATGGAACCATCTGCTTCAGTGTAATAAATTTATCATTACACTTATGTTATATTTGTACATCTTTATTAGTGCTACAACACACACACACAACATGGCGGTGCAACAGTATGTATATATTTGACTGTCGTGCTGGAGCAGTCAGTATGGGCAACTCGGCATAGCCAATATACCACAAAGTAGAAGAACAGTCACAATGATGGCCATTTCACAACAGTTCGTGGAGAGCTGCTAGACAGGTTGAGAGATAAGGCAGAAAACTGAATAATTGTTTTACAACCCTGACTATGCTCTCAGTTTCTTTACATGTTTTGCAACTTGGGCACCCACCACTGCCTTAACTTTCTTAGTGTAAGTATGTGTTGAATGTTCAGGTTGTAATTACTGATTGATTTATCAACATGTTGAAACTTGGTTTTAATGTGACTACTATTACTTACAGCACTTGCAATTGGTTACAATACCGCCATTATGCATAAGACAACACTAGTCTTTTTTTTTTACCACACTGGTGCCAACAGTGCACCCCCACAACTAAATGCTAAGAAAAGTCACTACACAATGTCAATACTTAACATGTCTCCCCTCCCTACATCACAAAGTCCTTGGTCCATGCTGGTCTAACTGATGGCCTTTGCAGCTTGCCACTTTCTTTGTATGGGGTATTCTGTCATTGCAACTTTGGTGATAAGTCGAACCCCTTTAACCCTGCCTCTTCATCAAACCATTATTGATTCTGTTCACATACAATTGGTTCTGGACAATCACTGGCTGCTAAAGCAGCTGCGTCACTACCTGGTGGATGGCGGGGGGCATTGACGACTTCCGAGTTTGATAGATGCCTCCGACGAAGCTGGTCAACATGTCTTCGTAATCTAGCCCCTTCATTCGTCACAACTACGTATGATAGTGGCCCGGTTACCTCCATGACAATTGCTGCTAACCAATTTGGTCCTCGCCCCATGTTTTGGGCATATACTAGGTCCTGAGGCCTAAACTGTTGTGGTGTTGCTTGCATGCTCTGGCTCTCCTGCTTATCAGACATCTCCTGGGTAAATTCTGGATGGACTCTGTCCAAATATGTCTTCAGGCACCGTCCCATTAGCAACTTTTCAGGACTGCACCCTGTCGTCGTACTAGGAGTCACATGCTGAGTAAGAAGCAACTGACTATCTTCTGGGCTAAATCACTTCCTTCCATTCATTTGAGCATTTCCTTTGCAGATTGTACTATTCTCTTTGCCTGCTCATTAGAAGACGGATGGTATGGAGCTACTGTGGCCAGTGGAATACCGTTTATCGAGGCAAAAGTTTTAAAAGCTGCTGAAGTAAATGCAGTGCCATTGTCACTTGACAATTACATCAGGTAAACCGTGTGTGGCAAATACAATACGCAATGGCCTGTAACACTCCTTGAATCTGTGGATGTCACCGGTATAACGTCAAGCCATTTTGAATAAGAGTCAACCACCACAAAGAATACTTGGCCTTGGACAGGGCCTGCAAAATCCACGTGAAGGTGCGACCATGACTGTTTTGTTGTTTCCCATGGGTGGGTTGGCGCCTTCACAGGGGCGTGGCGAGATGCTTGACAGGTCTCGCACTGTTGCACAACTCCTTCCACATCAGCATCAATACCAGCCACCAGACATAACTGCGAGTCAGAGCCTTTGTACGGACTACTCCCTGGTAGACCACATGCAATGTCCTCAAAATTTAGTCTCGGCTTTCAGCTGAGACCACCACTCGAGTACCCCACAAAAGACAACCCCGTTGAATGGTTAGCTCATGCCGTCTTCACAGAAACTGTATGTATTTCTCACCCTGTGACCCATTCGGTTATTCTCTCCATACCCATGAGCAAACTCGTGACAATATTGGATCTGATTTTGTCAGTTCCGTAATCTGCTGGGCCGTCAGCAGTAGTGTGTCTAATGCTTCAAGGAAAAGGACTTCCATCGGAGCAGGAACCTCTACGTCAGGTAGGGTCCTTGGAAGGCGGGTGAGCCCATCTGCGTTTGAAATACTGCGACCTGGCTTATATCTCAGCACAAAATCATATCCACTAAGCATGTAGCTCCACCGTAGCATCTGTGGAGAGATGATGTTAGGAGTAACCTTGTCAGCAGTGAACAAACCTAGAAGGGGCTTATGGTCTGTGCAAATTTCAAACTGCCTGCCATAGAGAAAATTGTGGAATTTTTTCACTCCAGTAATGATACTAAGTGCTTCTTTGTCTACTTGTGCATAATTTCGTTCTGTGGAGGTCATGGTTCGTGAGTAGAATGAGATGGGGACTTCTTAACCGTTTATATTTGTTATGACTTAAAACAGCTCCAACACCGAATTGAGATGCATCGCACGTCAGGATCAGGGGTAGGTCTGGGTCGTAATGAGCTAGCAGCGTGTCTGATGACAGAAGATGTTTGATGGCTGCAAAAACTGTGTCATGATGTGCCATCCACTCCCACCTAACAGATCTTCGCAAAAGATTATGCAAAGGCTTTGCCACATTTGCCTTGTCTCTCAAAAAGGAGTGATAGAAATTAAGGAGGCCCAGGTATGCCTGCAATTCATCCCTGTTAGTGGGTGTTGGTGCGTCATTAATACCACTGACTGTCTGGTGTCTGTCGGATACCATTATTGTCCACTACGTAACCCAGGAATGTTACCTCTGTAACTCCAAACTTGCATTTATGTTGCTTCACGTGAATGCCGAACCTTGTTTCGTAGGTCCTCAGTTGAAGTCCCCCTCACCAACACATCATCGAAATATGGGACAACACTATCCAATTCAGCTAACAATTCTTCCATAAACTGCTGAAAAATTCTTGGTGCAACACACACACCAAATTGTAACCCATTCACCTGAAATGCTCCCTTGTGGGTGACCATAGTCTGGGCCCTTGTAGCTTCATCGTCCACAGTGAGTTGTTGAAAAACTTGAGCCAGGTCAATCTTGGTTGAGATAGTGCCATCATTCAACTTGATTAGCAATTGGCTCACAGGTAGAACAGGATAAAGGTCATGTTTCAATGCCTCATTCATGGTGCCTTTGCAATCACCACAAATCCTAACCTCTCTATTTTACTCGAGTACAACAACAATTGGTGTTGCCCACTCCGCTTGCTGAACTGGTGTATACACTCCTTGTGTAACTAAACGCTATTTCCCTTTCCACCTTTGGTAGGTGCGCAAAAGGAACAGGTTGAGGTTTCAATTGCAGCGGCTTGACTGCTGGGTCCAACTGGAAATGGACAGGTGGGCCAGTATACCTTCCAAGTTCTCTGCTAAACACATCTGGGAAATCCTTAGGACATCATTACAAACTTCACTTATAGCTAAGATCCCCTTTACCTCTATCCCTAATGCAGTCATCCAGTTCCTGCCTAATAGAGATCGCCTCAGACCTGTACTAATGATTAAGGGAAGGGTATAGTGCTGTGTGCCATACTGCACTCTGACATCACATGAACCAAGAGTCTCAATTATATTTTTGCTGTAGTTTTGCAGCACACACAATGTTAAGAGTCAGTTTGGGAGGCTGATGAGGAAAATTTTCATGTAACGTAGACTCGTCTATAATTGATAGTCCTGCCCCCGTATCAACTTCCATTTTGACTGCGTGGTTATTTATTTGTACAGTGATACATAACTCAGTTGCTCCAGGAGCCCCTACCCTCCTCAGGTGGTAAACATGTGGTTCTGACACTCTTTCGTCAATCTGACTAACCTGTGCTTCCTGCACAACAGCAGTTACCTTGACCTTGGACAGTCGGACCTATCGTGCTGGCCCCCACAGCCTGAACACTGAGCGCTGGTCCTAGACTGAGGTTTTTACTGTAGGCAATGCGCTCTATCTCTTCATGTGTTGCCAGTGAATGTGAGAGCCCCTGGTGCTGGGTGAAGGGTCCTTGTAGCTGGCTTACCTTATCTGCATTTACAGTTGATGTCCCTCTTATCTCCTTGGAGTTGTGTTATGCAGCTTCTGCACCAAGGCCCTTTTCTTGAGCTTATGAAAACGTCAGCATTGTTTCCGACAATAGCCTGCGCTGCACAGCTTCATCACTCGGCCTGCACATAAACATATCTTGTCTAGGTCTAGGCTAACCCCAAAGTTGCAGTGTTCGGCTAAGTGTCTTAGTTCGGCTACAAACTCTGTGATACTCTCACCCAGTTGCTGACTTCGCTGGTGAAGTTTAAGTCTTTGAAAGATTTCTGAGAGCTTTGGTGCAAAATGGGTTTTTAGCAATGCCACAATTTCTTCGAATGTATTGGAAGCAGGATTTGCAGGTGACACAAGCGAACGCACAACAGAATACGTTTTGGGGCTGCAAAAACTAAAAATCACAGCACATTTCTTCTTGGCCAGTGTGACGTCGTTTGCTTGGAAGTAAAATGCCAAATGCTCAGCATACACATCCCGACCCTGCAGATGCGCCACGTCGAATTCTTCGATATGACCTAGATTTGCCATGATCTTGCAGTTTCCCGAGTCGCGATTATGCTAATGCATGAATCCCATCCTCATCGCCAGTGTTGAATGTTTAGATTATAATTACTGATTGATTTACCAACATGATGAAACTTGATTTTAATGCGACTACCACTACTTACATACTTGCAATTGGTTACAACACTGCCATTATGCATAAGACAGCACTAGTCTGTTTTTGTTACCACATTGGTGCCAACAACTAAATGCAAACAAAAGACACTACACAGCATCAATACATAACAGTATGCAATCCCTTATAGTCAATACAATGCCCGAAAAACTGCATATATTTATGGGAAAACTTGCACTTACCTTTTTTTTATCTGTTGTTAATTATTTGCACCTTAAATCTCATTATGTTAACTCTTTATTACTTGACACTTTACATCTGTCTTGTTCTCTGTTGTCATGACCATTGTCCACTGTCTCATTGCCAACATTCCAACTAACACCACTGTTGCCAACTTAACCCAACTAACACATCAGCCGTACATGATGTTAACACCGAAGAGGGAAGTCTTGAATAACAGAAGAGGACCATATGAGTGTTAACTGTGCATAGCTTTTGGGATTTGTCATCAAACTATAGTTGTTGAAAGACATTAGACAGGTCAATTGAAAACTCACCCCACACCTTGTAACTTTGAAAATAATTCATCTACTCAAGGCAAATGTACCATTCCACTACTAGCTATGGGCTTACCGTTATTTTGAAATTCTGACTGTACCATCTTTCTCTTTGCAACAGGGACTATTGGGAGTTGCCAAGTTACTCAAATCTACTGGGTAAAGTAACCTAACCTCACCATATTCTCCACTTCAACATCAACCGTGCTCTTTAAGACAAATGCATGTGGATGTGTAACACAGTATATTGGAATGGTATCTTCCTTTACATGTAGTGACACTGTCTCTCTTGGGAATGTTCTTAAGCCCTCTGAAAACAAAATGGGGAACTTTTGTAACAAATTATCAAGTATAGTCTGTACAGTGTAAGTTTGCTTAATTTTGACATTTCTCTTCTGAGAAAAGCATCTTAAGAGGCCATGTCACCTACCCGATAATCTCGCGGCAGTGGGTGGGTGCGTGCGTGATGAGCGACTCTTCAGATAAGGAAGAGGTGGAGTAAAGTAGTTTGTGGAGGGAGGCGAACATAATATAAGGCAAGACAACGGAGATAGAGTGACCTTCACGCATCATTGCCGGGAAGGGATGTCACAGTCGACAGGTTGGCGAGGCTGCGTAATGTGAGACGAGGGCGATAAGATTGAAAAGTATTGATTGCTCAAATGCCCAGAGAACTAACAGAATACTTGCTAACTTAGGCTAGCCGTTTTATAAGTGTTCGTTCATAATATTATTAGGGTGTGTGTATGCAAAGACAGCAATGATATAACAATTTTTAATTAATTGTCAAGATTATTTCCTTTTATAAATAACATTCTGTTTATCAAACGCATACAACTTCGAGTTAATGTTTTAGAATAATTAATGAAAGTGGAACTGCGCCTATGGCACACAAGAAAAATTTAAATTATAATCTAATTTACAGTTCCCGCCTGAGGCAGGGTCTGCAATGCGATGTGAGGAGGCAGATCCCGGTATTATCCGACTGATCTACCTGAGAAACAATCCTGTCACTAGAGGCCAGCCGGAAGAATGAGTGACGATTCATGAAATGCTGATAAAGCAGCGCTGGAATGAAAGGTCGAGGGAAATGGGAGAACCCCGAGAAAATCCACCGGGCAGCTGTTTCGTCTGGCACAAAAGCCACATTGGAAAATCCGGGTGACCCCGACTGTGACCAAACCCCAGTCCGCAAGGTGAAAGGCCCGCGCACTGGCACTCAGCCACTGCTAGGGATATTGTCTCTATTCCGACAACTTTTAAGAGGGAACATTGACTGTAAAATGGAATCCGTGTACACAACAATTGAATTTCTTGTGATAAAAAATTGGGACCCTGAGACAGAGTACAAACTATTCTACAGCGAACTACGTGCCGCACAGCACTTTGTAGCACAGAACATAGTTGGTTAAAAGTCGGCCTGTGACACGAAATGTTCCGGGTTTGAATCTCGTGATAGGTGAGAATGAATTTGTGCCTGTCTCGCTCGCCCAAGAGTTGAGAAAAGTTTAGATAGTGGAGTTATAGAGTTCAGAGACACTACTGCAGCATGAGTTCTTGCTGAATATGACCTCTTCAAGTAATAATTCACTCGTTTTGCTCTCATGAACTTAACCATGACAGAGTTAAATTGTTCTACACTATTACTGTCGATACCTTTCAAGAGACTCCTAGCATTACGAAGAATACAGTGATATTGAACGTCTTCTAGAACTGCATACTAACCACTCCTGATCATTTGTGGCAGCCAGTTCTTTTCATCAGGTTTTTCACCTTCACAAAAGTACGATGAACAATTGGAGTCATCACCAAAACTGTGCTTTGGTGCATTAGCTGCATCCTTATGCTAGCTCAAAATCTTCTAATTTTCAGTAATTTTTTCCGTTTCTCTCCAATGACGAGAAGCACTGACAACAGCAGTTCTCATTATTACTACGCTGTTTCCAACAGCTTGTCTCAGTTTAATGTGTTTTAACTTACTGTTGGATGCAATATCTTTCAGTTTGTTGCCATAATTCCTTAATATGTGATTGCGACTTTCAACTTTTTCAAATGTAATGTCATCATAAGGTCGTGCAGAAAGAATTCTGCTGTACACGCTGCTATCACCATCAGCGATTAGTGTGCTATATTTGAGGCCATACCTCTGTATGCTATTTTTAAATCCTTCAGTCACAATATCAGCTTCCATGCTACTAGCACTGCCATCCAAATTCTTGTAACATGCATGTAGTTTTAATTCTGTGTTATTTACTTTCACTTGGTTGCACGTTGTACAGTACTTATTTCTCACACCTATGAAGATAACTTTCCTTGTATAAAACCCAACAATTGCAGCCACGCCTGACAAAGGGCTATAGTTTCCAGTTCGGTAAACTCTTTTTGCCCACTGTCCATCGGCAACAACAGGAATTTTAGATATACCATCCTCTCCGACATCGCCTCTGGCAATAGCAAGTTCTGCCTCTTCTTTTGCAGCTTTAGCCATCTCTGTCAATGCTGTTTCTTCCCAACCTTCACATACTCTGTCGCGGTACTTTGCAAGTTTGTATATGTATTTTGAGACATTGATGGGTTGTTGAGGCTGGATGTAAGTTCCTCAAGTTGCCTAGATCCTATTCGAAAACACGTAGCTCCAGTGTTTGCATCCATTATTTGCTTGCTATCAGTGTCTGTTGGTAAACTAAATTTCGCATTGCACATCAGAGGTGTCATTTCAGGTTTTTCTTGGGGGGAGGGGCAAGATTTTTTCAGCGACAGTGACCTTGTGGCATCTTTTTTATTAATTATGTATAAATTAGAAACTTAAATAATAAAAATTCAGTTTTATGTGTTTAAATTAGCATTATTTAAGTAACAAAATACAAAAAAATAGATTTTATACACTTACGATTCTAAATCCACAGGAGGCATTTGCCCCCTCCCCTGTCCCCCTTAAATGACGACCCTGTTGTACATGTTGCATGTCACTGACAATATGGACATGAGACCTTTTCGCTGTTCTTTTATAATGTCTAAATTCTCTACTGTACATCCAAATGGCCCATGATTAGAGATTGTTTTCAATTTCTCAAAGAAACATGGAATATTTACAGTATGTCTACCTGTCATGTCGAAACAATCTGTTTTGTCTGTTACGAGGTTTGAATGGATCTGTAACTCGCATACTTCTTCATCAGCTGGGAAAATCTGTGAATCGTAACCATTTAGTAACTGAAACGTCGGCAAATTAAATATGACGGAAATTTAAAAAAAACTTAATGGGATCATCTTTTAATGTTGTTTCACACTTATTGGATTTTATTTGTTCAAGCAATTAAATAATTAAGAATATCCCACACATCGGCAAGATTCAATGATGATTCCGAGCGTAATTATTAACGTAAACAGGCATAAATAAACACAAAATAACAGCTGTAACCTATTTAGAATGACCAACAGTAACGTACAAAATTTACGTAGCAAGGAAGAAAATATCCAGTTTCTCGTTCTGGCATTTCATTGGTTTTTCTAACGCCAAATTTTCGACTATTTACGTCAGTTGTATATGTGCCGGTATCGTTACTGTAACACATTGCGTTTAGTGTTTAACGCGACCTCAGTTGTAGGCGGGCCTTCAGATATGATAGATATATTTTGGTCAGCGCTTAACATTGAGGTCTTTAGCGCTTGTGAGGGATGACATGATGTGAGTATGGAGCAGCGCCAAAATGAATTGGCGGAGGAAATGTCCCCGAGAAAACCGCCGACCAGCTGCATTGTCTGGCACGATTCCCACATGCGATAATCCGGGGACCAACCCCACCAGTAATCGAACCTGGATTGCCTTGGAGGGAGGCAGGTTCTCTCGGGGATTTCCCGTTTTCCCCGCCCATTCATTCCGGCGCTACTCCATACTCACATCATGTCACCTCTCACCAGCGCTAAAGACCTTGATGTTGAGTGCTGACCAAAATCATTCACTCTCTCACCTATTAGCGCGCGCAGTTTTTTTATCGCTGACAAATACAATTAAGATTTTCTGGGTTTTCTATAAACTTGTGACGTGGTAGTTAGAACTGTGAAGTACGGAACGCAGAACTGTTTGGAACATCTTTATTTACATGCATAAAGGCTCTTATCTCTTGTTAATCTTCCTCTTTCTACTCTTGCCTGGCTGATAAGGTCATATAACACGACTCATCGTCATTTCCCTGCCTCCCTTCTTCGTTAGCTGTCTGTCTCACAACATCGCCTGATCACAACATCGCCTGATCACTGTGCCAGCTTGCAGCAAGTGTGCAGCATCTTCGTACTTGAAAGATTACAGGAAATTATCCACTGTAACAATGGGGGACAAAGCGGCAAAGTTTCTTGTTAATAATGTCTCTACTTCTCCATAATTTTTTTTTTACTTTGGAGTACTCTACTTATGAGAAAATGCACACTAAAATAGTAGTAAAACTGTGTTTTTCAACGCAATTTTTATCATTAAAAATTCATAATTTCAGACAAATTAAAAAATAGAACTGTCTGTTAACGCTTTAACTCCTGGATTATTCAAACAGAATGATTTACATGGGATAGTGTCGATGTGATCGTTCCAAGTCCGGACTGTCAGCACGACATGGTTTAAAGATTGCAGAGAATCTGTTTTTCCAATGAAGTCAGGATAGTTTAAAGTTCAACACAGTAGAGTCACAAGACAATTTACTCAAAACATAAATGTCAAAATCAGGTGAACTGATACTTGTACAAACTATACCAAACAATTATCTTGTGTTACATGATGGATATGATGTCATAGTAACCGAAGGACTGCATACTACATACCAGTCTCTTCCCATCAAGGGAAGGGGCTTCCATTTAGTATTACAGACAAATCTAATATCACCACTTCTTTTGGACCCGTAATAGTCACCAGTCGAACAATGGCAGGAGTTACAGAGTAAACTAAAAAAATGCTTCTTGCATGTCTCCTCTGAAACAGGATAAATTGTTATGCCACTGTGTATTTCCGTATCTATCGTCACATTCCCCACTTTTACTTGCAAAATCCATTGCTTGAGGCATGCGCCCAGCATTGACAGCTAATGCTAGGCTGCAAACTCCTCTTCTAGTGAAGCCTCTTTCAAAACCTCAGAATTTCCACACAAAACATAATTGTGCACACTTGTTTCCCCACCAACATTAGGGTACATTCGTTGAAGGTGGAAATGGATACTTACAACTATTGCACTTATATTTACAAAACATGCAGGCACTAAGTGTATGATTATTGTTATCATGGTACATACACTTTTCCTGAGAAGCACAATTATTTACCACACTCCATGCAGGATGAATTTTTACCACATTCACTGCCTCCTGTTCTGTGTGAGATGAAACCAGTATTTTGAACTCTGCAGCGCTCGTGGTGATTCATTGTCTACTGCCAACTCATTCAGTTTACTTACTGAGACTGCTCTGTGGAAAGCTAAGTTGTTTGCTTCTAAATAAAGCTGCTTACTTCTAAGACCCGCTACAAACTGATTCCAAAGTGCTGAGTCGAGGAAAGTGCTGAAGTTGCAGAATTGTGTCAATTTGTCTAATCCTACAACAAAGTAAGCAACTGTTTCACGACTGTGTTTTGTTCTGCGATTACTGATGACTTCGAGGAATAATGAGCACCCAATAACCGAACTAACTCAACGTAGCTTATTTCATTGGGTTTTTGATTCTGATGAAATTCTCAACACCTCGTACGATTCTTTACTGATTACCGAGATAAAAGATTGCAGACAGTTTCTTCTTGTCTGACAATTTGACAAATATGATTTATTTATGACTGGATTTAGTTTCTTGGACATGTACTCCATTGCGATATACGTAGATGACTGTCAAAGAAAACTAAAGATAGTAGAAAACGTAAATAAGCAGAGTATGCTTTGGTCAACAGGATACATACACAACATAAAATTCCATAAATGGAATCGGGTCGGACAAAAACAAGGACAAACAGATAAGAAAAATAAAATAAAAATAAAAAATAAAAATAAAAACCCAAGACACCACCAAGGTAGACAACCCAGGTTTGAGGCCTGCTTTGGCAAAGGGGCAATCAGAAAAATGTATGACCCACAATATAAAAATATGACACAGCAATGAGGCGAAACAAAACCAGCATTATATCAGACACAAACAGAAAACAACATGCGACACAACGATGAGACTAAACAAAAACACAGTAGATATCAGACATGAACAGAAAAAAAACATCAAGCGACACAATGATGAGAGTAAACAAAACACAGTAGTTTTCCAGACAGACAGTAGAAAGACGTTTCAGGAACTGGAATCTGCTCCCGTCATTGGGTAGAGACGCACAGGGTTCAGGAACACAAGTGCAACTGATATTTTATTTGACCCGATTCCATTTATGGAATTTTATGTTGTGTATGTATCCTGTTAACTAAAACATACTCTGCTTAGTTACGTTTTTCTATTTGCTTTAGTTTTCTTTGATCATCTAGGTATATCGCAATGGAATATGTCCAAGAAACTAAATCCAGTCATGCACTCCCATTGCACAGTTTTTTCAGAGATCAGATTTATTTATGGTTTTTTGAACAGTTCTGCACGTAGTTATGAAAACTTTTCCTTTACGTCGACACAATTTTGGGATCACAAAATTAAAAGTGGTGATGATATTGTTATTGATGAAATTACGTAACTTAGTTTGTGCAAAATTAACGTAATCAGAATAACTTGCACTCATTCTTCATAGTTCGTCTGTATGACACAAAATAAACGTGAAGTACAGTACTTACCATGCATTATCAACCTGTTAACAATACTGAGCAATGTAACCTCGTTGAAGAGGAGGTGAATGTTGATGGTAATATATTCATCATTGTTCACCTCTGCATAATGCACATACACACTGCTCATTTGAATTGCAGATGCAGGAGAAGTGACAGGTCAATGTTTCTGCCAACTTATGAGTATATATACGATACAGCGCTTTCCCTTGATTGACAAGACAACAGTCTTGTAAGTGCCAACCTTAACTCTGTGGTTATTTTCCATTTGGACCAATCACCTCTGGCACTCTAAAACTTACTTGTAGAGTATGTCATTATAATAAGCTTCATCAGCTAGTTAAAATATTTGATGAATTTGAATTGCATTAAAATTTTTTTTGTAGTCACCTTGGGATTTAAGGATTTCTGGTAGTGTAAATGTTTTAGATAAAAAATATTTACATTGGTGTAGTTGTTACAAACTTGAATCATACTGTAAATATAGGGATGATGGGAAATAGGCCGCTAGGCTAACAATATATGTAATATGAGAGACAGAAGTACAAGTACTTACAGTTTATACATGTAAATACATTTAAAAGGATGACACATTTTCTTGTGCAGGTGCATGGTCGTAATGTTTTCACTGGTCGGACCAGCTTCATCAGGTGGCAAGTATACCAGGACTTGCCACCCAATGAAGCTGGTATGACCAGCAAAATGTTGCAACCATACATCCTTGTCAGAAAATGTCTCGTCCTATTATGTGTGTATCTATCAACAAGTGTCAATCATAAGTATTACAGTACTTGTACTTTTTTTCTCATGTTATATTGAATAATACTGTTTTATACTATGTATGTGGTGGAGGAGGATAATGAGAGAAGTTATTACAGTATTAATTATGTGCAGTCATGTTTGTGAAGCATCTTGTCCTTACTACGTGAGGTACCTGATAAAAGGTTGAGACCCAGCTTCTCAGAAGTTTTGTACATATTCTGAATTGCACAGAGACAACAATATGTAATTTCATACTTGCTACCACCAACTGCTCTTCCCTAACCTGGACAGGCAAGATTGCCAGCTTCCTTTCACTCATTTAGACTAGAAACATTGTGTGTGTATTCCACTACATACTTAAATGATCAAAACACACTTCTGTTGGGCAGGGAATTGCCTAAGGTTGCTGCCTACCCTGAAGCCATGGCAAGAGCAAGGATATGGATTTACGTGTTGAATTATATTTGGTGGACCTCAGTCACCTTTCACTATATCTTTTCCTAATAAAAACCATCTTCTGCATTTATGTGAGAAAAATATTGCTACAGGAATTAGAATGTGTGAAAAACTTTAAATAGGTGTTTTTGAGTCTTTTTTGAGAATGAAAATTCTTGTTTTTCAGAATTTAAAAAATTGTTTAACAATATGGGCTGCACTGAGGTGAACAAAATAGTCAATGGTGGCATGTACGCAAGTGCAACAGATACTGAGCCATGTATAATATAATTTAACATGTGAATTCCTTATTCTTGTCATTGGTCGGCAGGTTTTTCAGGGATCTCCAGTTTCTCCCACCCTTTCATTCCAGTGTTGCTCCATACACACCTCATGTCATCCCTCACCAGCACTAAAGACCTTGATGTTAAGCGCTGACCAAAATTTCTCGCTCACTCCTTATTCTTGCTCCGCCATAGCTCTGGGATAGACAGCGTCTCCTGAAGGCAGCTGAATTTGTTAGTGTTATTGAAAGGTGCATACAATCCGGGCCTTTTTTTTATACAAATGCATACAAACAACTATGATAAGCCTCGTTCCGAGGTACTTCATCTTCAAACCATGTCAGCAAAATACCAAATCCTCTTTTTTTTTTAATCAAATGAGAATTCTAGGGGCTTGAAACTGCAAGTGTCTTGACTAAGTGACAGTCTAAGGGAGACATTTGGACAGTGTACCACACAAATAGAGTAAAAGATTATGTCAATAACTCTGTCTAATTACAGGATTACTGAATAAAGTGTTAGCCAACTTCTGGTTACAATAAAAAATAATTAAGTTATTCATTGCTAAACACGTCTCCCATTCAATACTTCACAGGAGTGCTCTTCGTGCAGGTTTTCCATAGTAAAGTGACCACTTTTGAATAGTCTTTTGTCGATAGTTTAGCCTACAATGAAAAGGAAATTGTAGTCGCACAGGGGATTTACGTTTCTTACTGGTATTTCAGTCTGCTATATGTTAGGGCATAAAAACCTTTCTTCACTTTTCTTCTTAAGCAGATGGCATTGGGAAGGAAACCTGCTGCAGGTGAGTCTCTTGAAACTCTGTAATCAAATCCCATGGCTTATCAAGTAATTATTTGTTGTGCAATAATGACAGATATGATTCTTGATTAATACTGGCAACAGAAATGACACATTTTACTTGAACTGCTGAGCCAAGATGTGTTATTTACATAGAAGCCCCATTGTGATAGATATGAAAAAGACTATTTCAATAATTACTTAGAAATATTACAAACAAAGTTATTAAATTGGAACTCTTATAATTGTTTCCCCTGGACACGAAACATTTTATATAATAATTATATGACAAAAAAAGTAATTTGTGTTTAGTCACATGTTATTTTAACTACTGACTGTTTATCATACAGTGGTCGTTTACCAAACACAAAAAATTACAGCATTTTCTTTTGCACATGCTGTGCTTCAGCTGCATGAATCTCTCTTATATTCATTATCTGTATGTTGCCCACAGAAGCATTCCAGCGGCAGCTTGTGGAGATAGACTTAACGCTAGCGTGTGTGGGTGACTTGAACACAACTATACGGGGCAACATTCGCTGCCCTATCCTTTTTGGCTGTGGTGAGAAATAATTTTTTATATTATATATATTTACTTAATGTGTATGACCTTCGTTATTAATTAATTTTCATCTTGGCACTGTCTCAGGAAAATTAAAAAAAAATGTATTTCACTGTATATTTAAGAACTACACGTTTAGTTTTTTTTTCCAGGGTATAGTTTGTAAAAAGTTTTTTGTTTTGTGTAGAAGTGGCTAGAAAGTTATATGTGTTCCATTCATCAAGAGATGCTTTGCAACTTAGTTGTTCACAAATACTTCCTGAGTGAAAAAGTAGGCAAGTAGCAAAATCATAAAATTGCAAAAAAAATACCAGCACTGTAGCAGTTTGGCAAGCATCACATTCCAAGATAGGTCTTTCGGAGCCACGGCGGCCGAGTGGTCAGACCACCTACCAAGGTGATCCAGGTTCGATTGGTCGGCGGAGCCGGGCCCCAGATTTTTGTATGTGGGATTTGTGCTGGATGATGTCAACTGGTCGACAGGTTTTCTAGGAGATATTTCGTTTCCCCTTCTCTTCTCATTCCAGCGCCTCTCTATCGAAGGTCTCATTTCATGTGATCCTCCAGGGCAAACAGATTCTTCGGGCGCCAAGTTGTAAAATATGCGGTTCGGGGTGTGATACCTGGGCCCTCAGTTGCCCGTATCAATATTATTTTTACCACCACCGTTTCCTATTATTAAGAACCATCTCTGCACTCGCAGAAGGTAGGCTCAACAAGTAACAAAAGTAAACAACGCGTATGAAGTAATATCATAGAAAATAGGTTAATGAAAATATTTTCAAGACAGGTAACAATATTGTACATAAACAATTCAAAATTTAGTGGCACGATTATCATTTCAAAAACATCAGATTGACATCAATTAAATTTACATAAGTATAGATAGTTCAAACCAACGTGTGAAACATCTCCATTAAACATTAGGCGAATTCCAAATTAATGACATTGGCATCATGGAAACGTGCCTGAATACACGTGATCAATTTTAAATTTATTACACATCAACACCGAATATATGTATATATTATGAGCTCACATAAATTTCACTGGAGAGAAAAGTCTTTACCAAAGCAAACACGTCGCACGCAAACGTCAACATTGTATGTGCGGCATGAAAATTGACAAAGTTCTCAAGAGAATCTAGTAGTGCAAATTTGATAAGTAACTTTCAGAGTATTGACTGTTCATTTTTACGTTCTCGTGCTCCAATCTAGTTGCCTCAAATCTCTGATCAGGAAAGTCTCATACATTTAAACATTACCAGAAAGAGACACCGTAACATTGTAGCTATTTGACCAAAGATTAATGGCAGCGTTCGACAACAAGAAACACAATTACTAAAATACATTCAATAACACACTAAGCAAACTTGTCTCAAACATGTTTTAGCCTGATGGGAATTTCTTTTAAGACAGCGACTGAAAGAACAATTTATAAAAAGAAACTACGAAATAAACACTATACTAAACACATGACTGCAGTCGCCTTGTACACCATGGGAGAACAAGTTCTGAACCTAACTCCCTTCTATTACTGGAGCAATGGACTTACGTGTTTGCAATAACTAGACCAACGAAGAAGTGAACGAGCGGCACCACACACGCGCATGAGCTAAACATTGCCAGAGTTTAACAACTACGCAAGTGCGTGAAGAGGATAAAAGGGGGAAGGGAACAGAAGCTAGCAAGGAAAAGCAAAGAGGTCCCAAACCGAGCATAAAAAACTGTAGAATCAATGTAAATTCCAAAAAATACCTCTGCGCGCCACCGTCACTACACAGAGCACCACAGAATGCAATTACAATTATCTTAGTTCAATGGACAATCAAGTCACTCAAAGCAACTAACAACTAGTTACGAATTCACATCTTTAATATATTTTATTGTCATATTTTAATTGAATATTAATGCAGTATTGATTGTGGGAATTAATTTTGAACTTGCAGAACAGTTGCTAATCAAAATATATTTTTGTTTGTAGCAAAAATTGCTACATGGTGTTGTGGGGTTAAAACCTACAGTTTCAGGAACACACTTTTTATTCCTCACAATCGCAGCATTCCATGCACATGCGACCATCAGCATACAACATGGCGTCCATCGCCCAACTTCCGTCCTTGTAAGGGTACCAACACAACACAATAACATGTACAGATATGGAGGTGCCAACTACTACGGATTATCCGTATTTTATACGAATTATGATGGTTTACTACAGAAGTACGGATTCTGTTGATAAACTACGGATTTATTAGCTTCCGCCCGACTGTAAATAAACAGGCATGTCCCATTGTGTGAATGCATATTTTTCGATTCGTAGCTCTGTGGATCGTATGACGCGCTATTTATTTTCTCACGCTCCGGCACACAAACATTGTATTGTTTCTCCCTTTTTTAATTTGCTGAAACCATATTTTGGTGATGGTAGCATATTTACTAACTAGTGTGTTTACACTTTGCGCGGCACTCGTCGGAAGGTTCTTGTATCTCGTATGCAACTCTTACAATAGATTGTTCATATTATGTTGGACGAGACCGCAGTCTTCCGACTTATCGATTAGTTGTTGATGTTGACTCGTGCAGTCAAATTGAGTCATGCGTGGATATTGTTGTTTCTTCTGCTGATTGGCCATATTGGAAACTTATCAATGTTGTCGTAGTTTAACGAAAGTATGTTGATGTGAATGTTTAAATTCGATTAGGAGTTTGAAACAGATCAGTGTTGGAGAAATATCATTCAGAATATTCACAGTTGTGGACAGGGTTCTAATATATCTCAGCAACACGTGTTTAGTGAATTGTGCAGTTGGGACTTCAGTGTAAACACGGTGGAAAAGATGCCGCCGTCAATACATAGTTACTGTAAAACACATCAAGCATTTTCCAAGTTAGAAATTTCGATGATAAAATATATTATAATTAAGTGATGCTGTAGATTCAACAATAAATGCTGAAGTTACCGGCGAACAGGTAATGTGATTGTGTATAGGCCTACACATTTAAAGGCCGCTAGAATCGCCAAATAACCGTAAAAATTGAATACACACTTTTGAGTGATGCATGCTATAACTACCGCTGTTTAGCCGCTCTAAGAGGGATGGAAACCTGGGAATTTCTTACACTGCGGTTACAATTATTTCTATACTGCTACTTTAAGGTCAACGTAGCATGGGCTTATGATAATACCTTCACTACGGAAAAATACTGAAAAATACAGATTTTTCGCAAAATTACTACTGAAAGCTTTGGTAAATGGTTGGCACCTCTGAGAACATGATTTGATATACAAGTGTAATGTATATTATATTGGCTTTGAAAAAATTTGTAAAATGGCAATAATTTCTTTCAGTAATATAAGGTTGTGCTACTGAAACGATATCAGAAAGAGTGAGCAATATTATTTGATTAGTATAGGTAGAGACATGCAAAATTCACGTTATTTTCTGACAGCTGACTAGACTCCAAGTGACTACAGGCTCGTTCAATGTCTCCCACTGGCCGATACTGTCGTGACTTGCCGCGGTGAATACTTACACGGTAGAGAGGCCAATATCTGTAATGACGTAACACACGTAAATGACAACACACAAAAGATATTGACCAACTGAATAGCAGATTATGCTTTGTTATGTATAGAAAAGTGATGTTTAGTCTGCTACCAAATGATAACGCGAATTTTGCATGTCTCTAAGTATAGGCTATGCAGCGCCGGTGATATTGTAATGTGACTTGGGTGAGGGGCAGAGAGGAGGGGTGATGAGTAGATGAAGGAGCCGAGCAACCTGAGCATTTCTGATGATTGCCAAATATGCAGCACAGTCTCAGCAGCTAAACACAAGTGGCAAATGCCCCATTAGGGGATGGTGGAGTGGCTGAGCCGAGGAGGAGACTGTCTTCTGCTAGCAGGCGGGCCATCCTAGCACCCACAAATCTTCCTAGTGCCCGGCAGATTAATAAGTGGAGGAAATGCATGCTAATTGAAGGCAAGGTTGTGGAGATAAAACTGGACCCAGGGTCTGAAATGAATATTTTTCATTCAGTCTGTTCAAACAAGTTGACAGACAGTTTAAAGTTATGCCAACATTCCTCAAAATTGAAGTCTGGGGTGGGACTATTCTTGCAGCCAAGGGGGTGTTTAATTTGTGTTCTGTAAAAGGATAGAAGTCTTACGTTGAATTTGCGATAATTGATTCTGACAGTACTTCCTTGTTAAGGTTATGGTCTCGTGTCGACTTCAATCTTATGAAAAGTCTTCACTCAACTTGTGAAGAAGCAAAGGACAGATTTATTAAAGAGTACAGTAATATTTCTACTGATATTGTCTGTTTCCCACAAGTATAATTAATGTTCATGGCTATGGAAACCCTGTTTGAAAGTCCCCAAGAAGAGTCCCTAGAGCAATCAGGCCTATATTGAAACAAAAACTAGACAGAATGGAGCAGAAAGACATATGTAAAGATGACAAGCTTAATGCTAGAGTGTGGTTGAGCAGCCTAGGGTTGTTGAAATGCCAAGTAGGAAGTTGAGGTTATGTCTGTATCCCACTGACTTCAATAAGGTGGTTACTCGTGACTACTGTGAGATATAAACGCTAGAAGAAATTACTGAAAAACTCCCAGAGAAAATTCAGTATTTGCCCTTCAAAAAGGGTTCCAAGAAGTACAACTAGACAAAGATTTATCCCACAAGTGCTGTTTTTAGACACAGTTTGGATGCTACAGATATTTACGCATGCTGTATGGTATTGCCAATGTTCCAGAGAATTTCCAGAAGTTTATCTGAGGAAAAGTCTGGCTCTATTCCTGGAGTAGTGACACTCTTCTGTGATATCCTCTGCACAGTTGAAACAGAAGAAGAACATGGCATGTGTGCTCTGTAAGTGATGGAACGTGCCGCCAGCCTTGCAGTCAAGTTCAACCCAGATAAGCTCCAATATAAGGTTTCTGACGAGGGATATGTGGGTCAGATATTTTCTGTTGAAGGCATGTTACCAGATCCCGCACGAATCTGAGCACTAACTAGTGTACAGCTTTCCAGAAATCACAAAGAACTACAGATAACTTTGGGTATTTTAAATCTTGTTTGTTGTTATATCCTTCATGTGTCTAGTGTGTTCACTACTGTATGAACTTCTTAAATCTGATGTGGCATTGTTTACTTGTTTACAACTTCAGTGCCATGATGAGATTTTTTCTAAATTCAAGTCATTCATTACTAGTGCACCTGACCTTGCAACCTCAGATTCCAAAGCCCAGCTTGTTGTACATTGTGATGGCTGGGTGGTTACCCTACTTCAGGAGGGCCCAAAGGTTATCCAACCAGTGCACATCCGCCGAATGTAAACATGAATAATGCCACGTGCTTTTATTTACATAGGGTTGTGCAATGTTTACAAATACATTAAACTGCTCCGATAAATTTTAGCTACAATATCTACTCATTAAAAGCACGGGGGTTGAATATAAGATATGAAAAAGTAATCTTAGTTATAAATACCTGCGAGTTAATGTCTGGTTTCTGTCCATCGACTAATCTAAACAACACGCACTATTGCCATTATGAATCTCGTAAATGAGGGCATATTTTATTTGAATTTGTAACGCAAAACTGCCACTAAAACAGACATGACACACGCTATTCAATAATTAAAGTTTCGTTCAGTTCTACTGCCACGAACAAGAATGACGCACTTCAGAAACAATAAATAACGTATGTTCTTAACATGTGAAATAAAAAAGTATGTTGTTTCTAGGCTGGCAAACGTAAAACATAATTTACAGATTACCGATGGTTTCACATCATTTCGGCAATGATACACAAAGTAATTTCCAATACTTTTGAATGTGTATATACGCACAACGGACAAACGCACGAAAATGATGCAACTTGGTGGCGAGAACCTAACTCTGATGCCACCTGTTGGTGGAGTTTTAAACTGTCTGAAGTGCGGAGCAAGCTGTAACGACCAAGATGACTTGAGGTCGGCGACAGCGTCATATTATTCTCGCACCAATTCAGTCTAATTATACTGTAAGTATGAATGTCAATAATATCATAAGTAAATATTTTGAAGTATATTAAATACAGATAGGTCGATTTCATCATATCTTCTTTCACTAATGTTGTATTCAAATACGAAAATACACGGAACTACATGCAATGAATCACTACCAACCATATAAGCAGTAAAGTAACTCTTGTTAGTGGTGGCGTACATGCAGTAACGGCTAGTGATTTTTTTCAAAGGTTAAATCTTTAGCGCCCACTGTGTTTATGGTAAGAAGGTATTGATGCAATCTAATCGCAAGCCACTTGTCAATGTCATGGTCAAATTCATTTATCATATATAGTAGGTAGCCTTCTGCGGTTATATCTTAAATTGTTGAAGTACGACCTAAATGTGACATACCTACCAGGTAAATTTATATATTTCACAGACCACCTGTCTTGGTTGTACCTTCCACATGAAGTGAGAGAAGATTCCATAAAGGTTGAGGCTGTCCATTCTGTCAGTAAGCACCAACATATGTCTAAAAAAAGTTTGCTTCAGTTCCATTTGGAAACAACCAATGATGATGCTACTATTCAAGTTTCCCAATTTTATCTGTCAGATTGGCCTCATAGTACAGCTCATCTGGTGTGCAAACCGTATTATAAAATGAGAGATTACTTATTTTATGTAAGTAGTTTAGTTCTCCTGAATAAGGCGGTTGGTTGTCTGTGAAGCTTTAACACCATATGTTCAACGGTTGCTTCACGAAGGCCACTGCAGAGAATCTAAGATTAAGTCTAAGGCTTACCAATTGACCATCTATGTCAGTGGACATATGCATTCAAAAATGCTCCAAAGTTTCCCCCTACCAACTACAAACACCCTCTCTGTCAACATCCCATACAAGGCTGTTATTTGAAACAGTAGATGCAGACATTTTTGACTTTTCTGGGAAAACTTAACTAAGTTCTTGTGGACAAATGTTCAAAATGGACAGATGACGTGAAGTTTCTAAAAAATAAATAACCTCATAGCTGTCACAAGGGCCATGCAGCAAGTCTACAGTACCCATGGTTTTCCACGATTTCTCATTGTTCACAATATGTCAATTAATTCCCATGAATGTCGTCAATGTGATGCTCATAATAAAATTGAGCTCTCCAAACCAGTATTTTTACTATGCTCGCAGTAAGAGGTTAGTAGAAATGATGAGCAAAATGCTGTTAAGTAAAAGCAAGGACACTGACTTCAGAAACTTATTTCGCAAATACAGGAATAGCCTTGTTCCTGACTTGGTCCCTTCTCAGTTACTGTTTAACAAGAGACTTAAAAGGTAAATTACCGGTCCCATGCAACACCTTCAAACTTAAGGTCATCTGCCCAGAAGATGCTGTTACAGCATTAATATCCAAGGAGCAGCAAATAAAAGGTGTGTACAACAAAAATGCCAGATAACATGAGATATGTTCATTAATGGAGGAAATGTGGTTGTCAAAATGCACAAAAATGACAAGTGGGAGCTGAGAGTTATCGTGGTCAAGCACCCATCACATCACTCTTATTGGGTACGGGTATCTGATGGCAAGATAGTGTGTCACAATTAGGGTTCCGAAGCTTCGGAAAAAAACAGGGAAATATTGTTTTTTTTTTCCGTTGACGTAATATGGAAAAATTGTTTTTTTTCTCCCGTTGGCATAAAAAGGAAAAATGTTTGTTTTTTCAGTTGATGTAACTATGGGAAAAATTGGACTTTTCTCATCAAGGGGAAAAATTATGGAAAATTGAAAGAAAAAAAATACAATAAAAATAATCTTACAATTTCTAAATTACAAATCTGAATATTTAATGTACATATTAACATTTGGACCTTTATACCGTTACATATAGTACCCTACCAGTACCACGAAAATGAAATAATTAGGCCTAGTAAATGTAACACAAAGCTTTAAAAAGAACCACAATAAAGTTGGTACAGTAAATAAATGGATTAAACAGAAATAGCTGTCAAACACAGTCTCGTACACAACTTACAATCTCTGCCAGGAAAATAGTTTCGATTACAACAAGAAACCCTTTGTTGTTCAAATTCACAAGTAACACCCTAAGGTAATTATTAATTATCTTGCTGCTTGTATCAACTGTCTAAGTGGTGTACTTTGCTGTTGTTTTACGTTTATCAACTTTATGATTTGCCGTTTTTTTTCTTTCAGACATATAATTGACATGTGAAATTTGACATTGATTGCGGTTTGCCAGGTGTTCAGTTAAGACTTATGATGGTGTGTGTGTTCCGGATTACTAGTTAACAAGTTACTTAAATTATAGTAATGTGATGCTTCTGTAGTTCCCCTTATCTTAAAATTATAAAGTTCTCATGTTGGCCTTCTTTCCACATTCATACACCTTGCTATAGAGCGTCCCAAACTTAGATTGCAGTACAGAGCTTATGGCGCGTGCTGTTGCCAGATCGCAGCCACGTTACGAAGTACGAACTACTTCAGAGTTTTTAGCTTTAAATGTTATATTCTTTATTATTCTTATTGATATTACAATTTGCATAGCATTACGCTTCAAAATATGCAATTAATAACAATTTCTATTACTTTAAAATAAGAAACAATTCTCATACTCCACTTATATTAATTTACTACATGAATTGTAACAGGTACTTCATTAAGAAATAATTATCACATATCTTTTAATCATTATAGCTACTGCTGACAAAACATAAGATTTCTTCAATTTTAGTAGCTTCTGTCTGAAGACAACAACGTGTTGGGGTAGTTGATGGTTACGAAATTGATCATTCAAAATCAATGTCATGTGGGAACTGAAAAATGTTTGTTTCTTTACACTGTTATTGTCTGCTATAAATTTTAAAGTGGGAGAGGAGGATATTATTTATTTGGACATTTTACCTGTCCTGGAACAGCACAAGGCTTTAGAGTAGTGGTCCCCAAAGTTTTTGGTCATGCAACCCCTTTTGGGTATAACTTTAAACTGTGACCTCTTTCGTGTATAATTTTTAACTGCGATCTCCTCCATTTCAACAAATAATATTTATGCACATATTTGTTGTCTCAGTAATTAGTATTAATTTACATTTTAAGTTCAATCAATTGTTTAGATCTTAATTTTTACATTTTTCAGTTTTATTGAGTATTTTTCTATTTTTTAAACTTATTTTGGAAGCCTGTCGCAACCCCTTTCGAAACAGTCCACAACCCCTTTAGGGGTCGAGACCCCCAGTTTGGGAACCACTGCTTTAAAGGAACATTGGGAGAAATCGGGAAGGAGTCGAAGGTCTTTGTTAAGGAACCATCCGAGCATTCGCCTGGAGTGATTTCGGAAGATCCTGGAAAACAGTAATCTGGATGGTTGGAACCAGGTATCGAACCCGTATCCTCCCGAATGCGAGGCTAGTGTTTAATTACTGCTCCACCATGCTCGGTTATCAAACAAAAGAGAGTACATTAATGTTCTACCTTGATGTCAACTTAGCCGTATCACTCATTTCCACTACTTATTTGATGATTATGTCTTAAGCCTAAACAAGAGCATATATAATATATGTTTACCTGTATTGTTAAAAAAAATTTTACTGTATATTATGTAGTTTTTCAATACTTATCCAGTTGTAGGTACAAATATTCACCGGTCAAAAAACTTACCGAAACCAGGTAAATTTTTTTGTCAAGGAAAGAACTTAGACGACGTAGTAAAACCTTACTAACAAACTGTATGAGTTTTATTATTATTTTTGCTCTAATTTAAGATTTTAAAAATATTTACAACACAAGTATTAGAAATG
The DNA here is from genome assembly GCA_003012365.1 of Medauroidea extradentata. Lineage (NCBI taxonomy): Eukaryota > Metazoa > Arthropoda > Insecta > Phasmatodea > Phasmatidae > Medauroidea > Medauroidea extradentata. The sequence continues at coordinate 26,174 of PNEQ01129345.1, forward strand.
GATGATTATTGCCATAAATAAGTTTAAAGGAATTATTTATTGTTTTTCTTTCCTTTATGATTTCAACTTTTCATGTTTCTGTACTGTGTTGCTATTGTTTCTTCCTATTGGTGTAAATGGTTTGTTTGGAACATCCTGTTTCTTCTAAAGTTCCTTTAATGAGTAAATAGTATATGAAAATTACTGGAATAAGACCATATACAATATTTTGCTCCCTTTCGCGTAGTCTACCTATATTACGACTTTTTGTTGTTTTGCCTTCCATACAAATAAATGCTAACAAAAAATTATACACACAAAATTTTGTTTCAAAATCAAGTCACCACACATGACACATCGTTCGGCCACAAGACACTGTAATTTCACTACTGAACCAGTTTAGGACACGGGACGAAGAAAACTGCTGACTAGAGGAAGCCTGTATCCTATTAACCTTTCCAGACATAACCTCATAGTCAGCTAAGATAACGGACCATTTTTTTTTTCTGTTCCGCGCCTAACACTTCGAGCGACACATTCAACTGTCGAATTTGTAGGGCGAACGCATAGCGAGCACATGATATAACACATTTCACAGCTTTATACAAGAGAACCGATAAACCTACTGAGGTGGGGTTTCTTTTAAAAATAGATTTAGCTCATTACGAAAAACTTTCTCGCTTTCATCCCTCTTGTAACTTGACTATCAAAAAAGTTTCTCACCTACCAAATTTTGGATGTTTTAGTTTGTTAGGAAGCGCACATAAAGTTAGAAAAAAATTTCTGTAGAACTATCAAAAAAAATTTTAGCCTTCAGATTTCTTCATTGGCATCCAGATATATGAAATTACACACTATTAAAATCTGGATACAATTTAGCTTTTGATTTGTTAGTTATAACGTGTTATATTTAAGGATGCGTGAAAGCAGTACCAAGTTCAAAATATTTGTTTTTTATTTTTTCAACCCCTGAAAATGGTGTAAATCATGAACTAACTATATCACCGGATGCACGTTTTGAAGCTGTACAATATGCAAAAAATTTAAGGTCAAAGTTACAAGGTGAAAATTTTAGGAGTTGTGGCAAGAGCGCTCGCCGAAACAATGACAGTTCTTGTGACAGTTACCGTGCGTTGAAAAGAGAGAGCAAATGTCCATATAACCCTGTATTGCAATCTAAGTGTGAGGCACTCTATAGTAAGTAAACGTTCAGAATGAATCGGATAGGCTTTTTCTCCGCTTTTCTCCTTATTTTAATTACCTTATATAAGTTACTACACATTATTTTGCCGCCACACATTCAGTATAATTTCACAATGATTTTAAAGAAATTTTTCCAATTTTTCCGGAAAATTTGGAATAAAAACTGGTTTTTTTTTCCCTGGTTTTTTCCTGTCACCAATTTTTCTGGAAATTTTAGAACCCTAGTCACAATGTGATCCACCTGAAAAGGTCCAAGAACTTGCAGAAGCCCTACCAGTCAGCTGAAATATTGCTTGAAGCTAATCACTCTGAGATTGGCAAAGGGATGAATGATTGAAGCAGATCCCACACACTTCAACATCAGAAACTGATTTCCAGGGATTTAAGCCCCATGCATGACTGAAGTATTTACTATGCACCATGAGGACTCGTGTTAGAAGGTGACCGACAGAAGTTGTCATACCTCAGCTACCAGAAGTGAACGGATGGTGAAGCCTGTGAAGCATTTAAATTAGGTAGTAAAATTTGATTCGTTACTGATGCATTTCCATAGTTTTTTAACCTACACTTACGTGTGTTTTGTTGTACTCTTGTGGCCTAGGTGACCTCTTCCTTTGTCGGAGGAGTATTGGTTTGATTCACAGGTAAATACTGTGGGTAGCCTAGCTAGCGTAGTAGGAGAAAGGGAAGCTCTTCCTGAGAATGGAGGTGGGCGGCACTCCCAGGGAGAGTGGATTCTCTTGGTAAGGGTCAATGCCTAAGTCCACCTTGTAGCTTACAAAGGGAAGACCTCGAATTTCTTTTATCTCACAGGTAGGCCGGCATCCACTCACCCTAGAACAGCTGGCGCAGCAGTTGTTGCTTGCGTTCCGATATCGGGGTAGCCCTCTTGGGCATCAGTTGCTCTTCCCCTGAATAAGTTGACAGTAGACAAAGGCGGCCTGCTGCCTCTGTTCCTCTAAACTTATAACGTCCTCATCGGTATTATGGATTTCTAACTTGGACATTTGAATGAAATACAAAGGTAACTTTCACTGTTCTGTACTGCAAGTTTGATACATTCCGTACAAACACTGGCATTTACAATGTCGCTGATTACGCTGCACAACTGCGGATTGATTAAGCCATGCGGTTACTAATTCGTGGAAGCCTCAAGTACTAACTCAGTTTCCGATGGAAATACTGGCGCGCCTCATGGCGGTCAGAACAACTTAACGAAAGTGGGTGTGTTACCAAACTTGCCGCACGCGCAGCTAGGGGGATTGGTCTCGCCACCTTACTACTGGCACTCTGGTAAGGGCACAGGGTTTGAGCAGGAGGGTTTCGGTGGCAGGCTACTGCCACAACCCTAGGTAAGGGAGGAGTGCCTAGTAAGCTCGGTGGGAGTTGAGCCATAGACAAGTGATTTATGGTAGGCGAGAAGCACCTTATATATCCGTCCGAGGGGGTGGAAGTCCCGTTCGGCGGGTGGTTCAAAATGTCAGCTCGGCTTATCAAACTGTCTGCTCTTCCAGGTTGACCAACTTAAAAAAATGGAATAGCAGCACCACCTCATAAGCAAAAATACCCTTAGTTACACGAATTAATACGTTGCTGTAAAAATTACATGAATACACAATTCAAACACTAAATAACACTGTTGAAATATTTTCTGAAGGCATTATTTACATTCACAATATTCTCCATACTTGTTTTGAGTCTTTGCATGTGATTGGCGTCATTGCCATATTGGTAAACAAATATTACGTGACACATTCTGGATTAACGAAAGTCCATTCTTACATAACCACAATATTATTTTATGAAAATAAAATAGCAAAGTGTCAACACGTGTTTCTAAGTATGCCTAACCTACAATTACCTACAAAAACATATATTTTAAAGAGGGAGGCTAGCATTAAGGCTATTTATAGGTGACGCTGTGGCAAAGTGCCATATGTACGCACTGGCAATACTATGACCTTCATTGTTTAATGTTAAAAGAAATTGTAGAAACCTATAATTAAAACTTGTACATATTGGTATCAAGCAGTTTAGGAAGCTTGTTAAGTGGTTGCATGTCTCACAGTGAAAAAGGGAGGTGTTGTAGTCTTGTCGTTACAATCATTGACGACACTAAACTGGTTATTGCCTGAAATGTAAATGTGTTAAAGAGTAATAAATAGTAATGTGTATCTTTAATATGTACAAGTGTTCTTTATTATCATACCCTATATCACAACTAAAACAACAAGTAAATCAGTATCCTTGCCAACGACAGGGCTGTCAGCATCCTTAAGGACTTCCACAAAGGTTAAATTCTTGGTGGGGTCCATCTTATGGAAATGTGACAGCACTGTCTTTGGCCAGCAGATACTTGGCAGCAGGGTCAGTTTTATATATTGTCCTTCCTGAATGGTTGGCTATGTTTTGTCCTCAAACCACCTTGTGGGCAAAGTGTATTGAGCTCCAGTATTTAGATTCGGATACAGTTGCAGAAACTTTTCTCATCACTGCAGAAGCCAGGGTTGAAACTGAGTCAGTGTAAGGTGACATGCCTTACAAACAGAACATACTCAGTAAAGTCAATGCAGTTTTGTCACAATAGTAAGGGAATTCTCAAAGAACTGTCACAGATGATCATGTACATGTTACTGTTCACAGGGGTAAATGTGAAGACAGGGGAGCTGTTTCCTGCCACATTTCCTGACAAAGGACCTGATCAGGCTCTTCGCAGTGCCCGCCATTTCACCGGAGGCCAGCAGGTTTGAACTATGTGTGCACGCTTCAGCATGTTAACCTGAAGCACTCTTTTGTCTATGTCTATTGTGCTGTGAATTCAACAAGAATTATTCTCTGATTTTGTCAAATGTGTATGATGCAAAAATGGTAAAAATATTCTAAGTTAACTTTATTTAAACAGATAGTTACATTATTGATCGTATGGTTGGTAGCGAATCATTGTATGTAGTTCCGTGTATTTTCTTATTTGAATATAGTGTTAGTGAAAGAACATCAAATGCAATTAACCTGTGTGTATTTTGTGTACTTTAAAATATTTATTTATGGTGTTATTGACATACATAGTGACTGTGTAATTTGACTTAATTAGCGCCAGCACAAAGTGACGCAGTCACCACTAAACTTCAAAACTGTCGTTGACGCATTGCAGTTAGTGCTCACGCCACAGATGTAGTTCAAAATTCCACCGACAGGTGGCATCAGAGTTACGTTTTTTTCCGCTTCACTCGCTTGGAAGCGAGTTGAGTCGTTCAGTGTGTTGCTGCGTTTTGTGTTATAAGTATAGGTTTTTTACAAACACATTCAAAAGTATTAGAAGTAACTGTTTACGAATATCATTGCTAAATTATGTGAAGTCATTAGTAATCTGTAATCTGTTATGTTTTACGATCGTCAGACTGAGCATATGGAATTATAAATGGCATTTTTTTCTGTTTCGCACATTAAGAAAATACATTACAGTAAACCCTCATTTTACCGGACTATTTGGGGGGAGGTGTGGTCCGGTAAATCAGATGTCCGGTAAATCGCGAAGTACCAAAATCGGCACACGAAAATAGACAAGCAGATAGATTTATAGCAGTGTGATACGCGTAGTAACGCAACGTGTTTGTTGTGGTCAAATCGCTGGAAGTGGGTGAGGGGGAAGGTTTGTGCTGACTGGCGGGAGTAGAAAGATAAGCACGTGCCTTTGTCCGCTCATTGAGATAAGGGTTGGCGGGCGGGGGAAGAGTAGAAGGGGAGGGACAGGAGGCTGCTTGCTATTAGCTTGGTTTCGTGTTACGTTGCGTGGTAACATGTGACACGTGAACTGGAGCTACAGCTTTGTATTTCACACACAGTCAAGTGTTTATTTACGAAATATATAACAAATAGAAATGTCCATCTAAACTACCGCTGTTTGCATCGCAACGCAGTATCGTATACCGTGTCTGTGAGATAATAATCTAGCCGCCGTCCTTGAGAATTTCTGAAGGGCAAGGGACGGAAATGCTGAGCGTGAGAAAGGAATGTGTTGCGCTAGTTTGTCCGCAGCAGATTTCATCTCTCTACACTTCCCATGTTTACACTGCACGAGCACTGTTGAACATACATTGCCTCGTCGTGTGAAGATGCGTTAGCAAGTTTTACAGTGTTTCCTGGGTCCAACAGTGCCATTTTTTTTGTTCATCATATTTCAACACATAACTACGTATTTAACTAGTTTTTTGCTTTAGCAATGTCCGACTCGGTTTGTTTCTTGACACTATAATCATCACACAACTTTGCTACCGAAACACCGGCCTTCTATCTTTTATATTAGTTCAAATTTTTTGCTTGACTTCAAAGTTACTCTAGGGTGTATTACTTTTCTGTCCTGTTGCAGACACTTTTTCATTTTAAAAAACGCATAATCTTTATCGCGTACATCAACTGCGTTAAAAACTCACGTAGACACGACAGTCGTTCTTGTCCGGATGTGTCAGAACACTGATGAGAGATTGATTAGCTCTGCTTACCGTCTTACGCGGCTATCTGTGCACGCCCCTGATGTCGCTCACCAAAGCACAATAACCAGATAGGTCTTGCGCTGTTGATCTTACAGTTCAGTAAAAAAAAATTCAGGTAAGACAATCATTCTTGACCGGACACGGCTCGTACCCCGATGCGCGATTAAAAATAGCTCTGTCTACCGTCTTACGCGGCTATCTGTGCGCGCGCCTGATGTCACTTACCAAAGCACAATAACCAAGTAGGTCTTGTGCTGCATGTGACAAGTAGATCCGACGGTGGAATAATTTTGTATCGCCAGATTTTGTCCGTTAAATCCAAAGTCCGCTGAATGGAGGTCCGATAAAACGAGGGTTTACTGTATTTATGGTTTTTGTTAATTGCATCGTTGTCGTCGTTCATGACAGTATGCTGAATGGAGCTAGATTTCTTGAATTGCATGTGTCAAGACTGGTTTTAGTGGCAGTTTTGAATCACAAATTAATATACTGGGCACACATTTACGAGATTAGTAACGGCAACAGTGCGTGTCGTATCAATTAGAGTCGATGCAGAGAAACCAGTGTTATAAGATGTTAAAACTTGCAGGTATTTATAACTAAGATTACTATTGAGTATAACATATATTCAATACCAGTGCATTTGATGAGTATATATCATAGATAACATTTATCGGAGCAGTGTAATATAAGTATAAACATTACACAAGACTATGTAAATAAAAGCATGTGGCAATGTTTATGTTTACATTCAGCAGAAAGATATAAAGTGCCGAAAAATAGAAATTAATCAGGGCTTTTTTGAGTGCTCACTTTATCCCCAATCACCTATAGGGTTAGGTGGCAATGTTAATGAAAAATTATTTTATATTACAGTAATGAATAGCCTACTCTACAGATGTTAGGGTAATATAATCATTTAAGATTATTTATCGTATATTTTCTTAAGTATGCTCAAAATTGTTGTAACATTTAAGAGCATTACCAAAAAATAAACAAACTTGTATGGGTAACTTATATAGTAATTGTTACTTCTGGTTTTGTATTTATACTTGACACCTAAAAAGTTTTAATAATAGTACCTTATTTCGTTACAACAAACTGAAGTTGCAAGAGCATATATGACAGTGCAAGCAAACATCTTTTAACTGAAATAAAAAATAAATTACTTAAGGATGTGCAAAGCTTCGAAATTTTACCGAAACAGAATACTAACATAAAAAATTTTGTTTTCGGTTTATACACAGAACACTTCACAAATGACACCTAGCACTATCTGCATGATGCAAACTGAGTCAAACGAACATGATACAGTAGGTGGCGCTACAGTTTCGTTTGTCTCAACCAGCAGATCGATAACATTGCAAACATTTTTTTTTTCTCGGAAATGAAGGAACATAAGAGCGCAATTTAGTGCTTGGTAATGTGGTCATGCGCGTTACGTTTCATTTTTCTCCGTACAAATATTTTGGGACACACTAACTTTTATCTTAAATCAGTTAATTTTCTTTAAACTGTAACTTTTATCAGTTAATATTTTAAAAGTTAACTTGACACCTTACAAGAACACCTTAAAAGAATCACAAACACACACAAAAAGTCTCAATTCGCAATTAATTTTTTTAATGCATTAACTTCAACTTTAATTCGTTAGATTTTTTGGTTAACTTTCCCAAGTCTGGTAATAATAAACAAACATACATAGACCTAATTGCCCAGATCAGTACACTTTAATGCCAGGGAAATACACAGGCCTAAATCTTTTGGCCTTTTTTTTTATGGTACAGTAGAACCTCTATTATCCGCGATAATGCAGGGGACGAGACAGTCGGATAACCGAATTTCACGGTTGATCGAGTCATTAGTTTATCTTATCTGGTGCCATTACTCAGACGTGGTTATTATCAAGGGGAGTTGTTGCTATCTTATCTGCTACCACGTAGCAGTCTCTGCAATTATCTGACTGCTGCACGTCAGTCAGACGTATGCCCTGAAACACAACTTTATTGAAAAAAAAAAAATTTAACATACAATATATTGTACTGTATTTGTCGCCATTAAATACGACCCCACACATGAAACTAGTCATGATTTTAGAAGGTACAAAACCTTGGGGGGGAAAATATTCATCCCTAGCCGAAATAAAACTTCTATCCTTTAGAAAAAGAATTTAGCTGAAGGGAATAAAGTAAGTGGTTTTATGGGGCGCATAGACACCGAAATAATTCGCAATGTACGGCGGCGGACAAAGCAAGCAGCAGCTGCTGCTCATCGTGCGCTAGGCCTACTTGGCAACGCTGGACAGAGCCAGCAGCTTCACCTTGCAAGGTCATCGCATGCCTGCAAGCTGTTTCTGCCGCCCGGCCAGCCGCTAGCTACTCAGCCACCTCTGGTAAATATAGCGCTCAATTGAAAAAAA
>PNEQ01129346.1:0-30027 GCA_003012365.1 Medauroidea extradentata
GCTGGATGAATGTGTGAAAGTGGTAAAGTTAATTAAACTTAAATAAACATTGTGTTTGTTAATTTTTAATTCTACTCTATGAATAATTCGCAAAAGTAAATGTAATGAATACAAAAAAATACTGTGATTTATATTCATACTAAACGTCTTTGACATTTTATAACAAAAATCCGTAGCCGAAAAATACAAAATGTAGAGATTTTTTTTTTCGATTAGTTTTCAATGTGATTCACGTTCCCATGGCATTTTACGCCACACACGATGTAATACGGTCCTAATTTTTGTTGTAACGACCTTGATATTCTAATTTATTTGAATCCCGTTTCTGTGAGAATTCTTAAAACGGTGTTTTGAACTATATTTGAAAATGACACGGAAACGTAGTAAATGGCTTTTTTTGTAAATGCGTGCCCACACGCTGCCACGCCAAAAGCCCAAGCCAGATATCAGTCGACACTCAGTTGGCGAGAAGCGCTATACTTGCCGCCTAGACCACGGCCAGCTTGTTTCAACGATACCCTTACCCTCGAGACTACCAGCGCACACTGAAGGAGGGGAAGTAACAAGACAGACGGCTCGCTCCCCCACCACTGCTACTTCCTCTAGGTACGTCACTAGGATAGGCCGCGCCCCCGACCTTACGTCCCGCCTCTCGGACTGCTCGAACACGTGGCATGGAGAGCTCTCCTCACAGAGACCATGCGTCCCAAAGACCCTTAAGGCCTTATTTCAGCAAAGTGCTGCAGAAACCAGAAAGAAATTACTGTCTCACTCGCAGGGAGCTCTTGGCAATGGTGAAGTCCATATCACATTTCCAGCACTACTTATACAGCAGACACTTTACTTTGCGAACAGATCATGCTGCTCTACACTGGCTACTGTACTTTAAGAATCCCGAAGGACAAATAGCTCGATGGATACAATACCTTCAAGAATACAACTTTGATATACAACACCGTGCTGGTCATTTCCATAATAATACAGATGCATTATCCAGCAGGCTATGACACCCCAACTGTCGCCACTGTGAACGGCAAAAGGAGAAAAGGGGAGGAGTGCACTATGTGAGAACAGCAAGGCTTCAGGCATCAACAGCCGATGGGAAGTACTCCTGGACAGACGACAAGATAAGATAAGAACAAAAAATTGACCCAGACTTGAGCCCAATACTGGATTGGAAAGAGCAGGACCAGCGTACAGAATGGCAGGAGCTATCTGAAAAGAGTGCTACAACTAAGGCATATTGGGCACAGTGGAATTCACTTGTTCTGAAGAATGGTGTCCTTTACTGGAACTGGGAGAGTGCAGATGGTAAACATGAACATCTACATTTTATCCTCTTAGAGAACAAGAGCCTAGAGGTACTGAAGGAACTCCATAATTCAGTGTCAGGTGGTCATTTCGGCATTAATAACACACTCAACAAGGTTCGAGAGAGGTTTTACTGGCTGCATCGCCTCGAAGATGTCGACAGATGGTGCCGAATGTGTGACGACTGAACCACAAAGAAATATCCGAGTGTCAGAGGTCGAGGTAGTCTCCTGGGACTTTATTCTAAGATTCTCGAGAAGTCAATCGTAATCTTTCGATTTCGATCCCGCGAGACCGCGCCCCAAACGATCGAGAAAGAAAACTCTCAAAATTGGTATTCTAAGTGTATGGTCGATAAGTCACCGCTTCGCTTCGCAAAGTTCGGGTTATCGACTTCCCCTCTAGCATTTTTCTCAACCATCTTAACTTACAGTTAACGACCAACTGTACAAAAATAAATACTTGAAATTGCTACGAAAAAAATTACATGAAAAATTACTTTTGGTCTAAATATTACACTTGTAAGTTAAATAATTTAATATTTCAGTCGGTAAGAAAGTAACTCGCTGATGTTGGGATTCTTATTAAGTAAAATAAAGAATATTTTCGAAACTATTTGCACTGAATATTTTCTGTGTAGTGTGTTGGCACTATGTTTCGTTTCAGCACAACTCTTGAATGGCTGCTAGGAACTCGCCGAACAATATTAAATTACATTTCGTAGAAAATTTAATAAGCCGATTATGTATATGCGTGTCTTAATAAATAGTCAGAGCTCAAATATACTGCAAGAACAAAAAGTCTCTATAACCACTGGCGAAATATTTTATTGTTACACTAACATGACAGAAACGTAAAATAATTTTTAAAAATCATAGAAACACCTTTTGAAAATAAATTTACTTATGACTCGTTAATGCTAGAATATAGCGTACATATTATAATACATATTAAAAAAATATCGCGTTTTTGTGACGAATCGAACTTCAAAATTATTATTTCGCAGGAACTAGCACCCTAACGCCTCTAACCACACAGCCACTTATCACCACAAAATATGCGAACTCATAATGATCTACTACTTAACATAGTACTTGAATTGCGTAAAATACTTAAGAATTTGCACAGTTTTAGCATTTCGAATATTATTTGAGATACAGCAAAATTCATTGCATACATCGGTAAAATATTGCTATACAAGTTAAAATGTGCATGTCGTAATTTGCTCTTTTACATGCATTACAGTATCATAAATATACAACTTAAGAACAATTCGGTTATTATACTTCGGAATATTGAAATGTAATCTACCATAATAAACTTAATAAAAAAATACAAACTCTGAGAAGATTTGAACCGAGACATAACCACCTCTAGGTTACAAAGCCAAAATGCTAACCACACAACCAACTTTGCATTTATATTTTATAGACTAAAATAGCTATAGTTAACAAACGTAACAGAAGATTCATGTTTTTTTTTTTAATTTGTGTACGAGCTATGGAAGTGTTTAATCACGTTTAATAAGTTAGGTTGTGAAACATATTGTGCATATAATATTTACACGCATCAAGCCACCCTCCTCGTCCGCAATGTGGTTTATAATAAGTGAGATACTGAGTTAATAATTCTTTGCCGCACTTCAAACTATGACTTTAATGAAACACTAATGTTATTACATCAAGCACGACGTTTAGTGAGCGGAGAGTCATAAATACTGTGCCGATCTATAATCAACGTAACCTTCACATTTCCGTCCGCCATGTTTGTTAACAAGACTTCCCGATCGTGAAACAGATGTCGACAGCACAGCAGCACTCGAAACATTTCGATCGTTGATAAACGACAATCGAAAGCTTTCGAGACACCATTTCTTACTTAGAATTACAAACTTCCCAAATATGATCGGAATCTAAACTTCACGATCGTAAACTTCGTGCCGAGAAACTTGGTAAAAACCCCCAGAAGTATAATGTCGGTGCCCCATTCGAGAGAATGGCGGTCGACATCTTGGGTCCCTTCCCAGTAACCGAGAGAAACAATCAGTACTTGTTGGTGGTGTAGGACTACTTCACCAAATGGCCAGAGGTTCTTCCAATACTGAATAAAGAAGCCAGCACAGTGGCTGATGCACTGGTCTAACATGTATTCTCAATGTTTAGGGTGCCATTGGAGCTTCACTCGGACCAAGGGCGGAATTTCGAAGCGGTCCTTTTCCAAGAACAGATGAAGATAATGGGTATAAAGAAGACCCGAACCACTCCGCTACACCCACAGTCTGATGGAATGGTCGAATGCCTAAATCGCACCCTGGAGCAATACCTATTCATCTTTGTTTCCGATAATCAAAAGGATTGGGACTCTAAAGTACCACTGTATCTATTAGTGTACCACTCTGCCCTTCATGAAGCAACTAACATGACACCTGCAAGGATGCTGTTTGGAAGAGAACTCAGTCTCCCGAGCGACCTAATGTTCTGAAGTCCAGCAGAGGACGACCAGATTGCATCCCCAGTATATGCCAGCGAGTTATGTCGCAAGTTGGTTCACACTCACAAATTTGCCCGGCGACACCTTAGGATCAACACCGACAGAATGAAGACTCGCTACGATAGGAATGCACCAGATGAAACATTCCAAGAAGGACAACTGGTGTGGTCGTAAAACCCTCAGAGAAGAAGAATTGGGAAGGCCCTTATGAAATAGTGAAGAAGATCAATGATGTGGTGTTTCGAATTGTTCGTCGAGGCTCTTGGGCGAGAGGAACTAAAGTTGTACACATCGACAGATTGTCCCTCTACGATGGACCTGAGGCTGTTGTGTCTGTTCGGGACGAACAGACTTAAGGAGGGAGTAGTGTTACATGTTGTGCTTCTGAGGGCTGGGTGGTTGGAAGCTGTCTCGAAACACCTTATGGACAAGCCCATGTCATACGAGCCAGGCTGCCCCATGATGTAAACCCCGACGATATACATCATAGAGACCCGTTTGAACTGCACTTTGGCCCTACTAGGCTCAAGTCACGTTCGAAACATAATGTAATGTCCATTTTTATACCCCTGTAATTCGGCGAATCCCCGACTGTTTCATCAAGTATAAAAGGCCTGAATCAACAGATTTGGGGAGAGTTCGCTATTGGTTGTGCTAGAGGAAGGTGCTATGCCTGTGGAGAGAGACTGGTGAAGCCATCTTTGCGATGTCAGATTCAACCGTGAGACTACAGGTACATGCTTTCGGAGCAGTACTGGGCGAACAAGAGGATTGCTGCTGGTCGATGGACAACAAGGAGGTGCACGACGGGAGTCGAACCAAAGACCTCAAGAGCAAAGACGGTGGCGCACTCGGGTTGCTGCGCAGCACATGGTAAGCCATCACCACTTCGGACAGTTAAGGTTGTACATTGTCACTATTTGAGAGACTAGAGACTGTTGATTGGATATATGACTAAACTTTTATTGATTTGTAGTATTTAATGGATGGTAGACACTTTTGTTGTGCTTCAATTATCAAACTTAATTAACGTTTCTTTGGCACAGTAGTAATTGTGCATAATTAAGGGTGTTGTGAAAGTTATAGTTGGTTGCTGTTTTGTGTATTTTTGTAAGGTCTGCGAGCTCGTAAATCAATACTTAATTCAACTCTTTTATTTCTAATTGTAAGACCTCTATCCCAAAGAGCTCAGAGAATTGCCCACACACGAAGTTTCTTGTTTAAGCTTGTAACAATATTGCATAGTACCGGTACTAATGTTTAAAATTCCGAGAACATTAATAGTTGATAATAGAATAAGTAATATACACAAATTTCTTTATAATCGTTTGTGCAATTGTTATTTTAATTACTCAAGTTTGAAGAGTATTTGATAGAATCACATGACATAACTAGATCATAATAAGTTAATATTGTTCAGAAAGTCTGGAACTGAATGGTATTTTCTCGTACAGTACTATTGTGGACACAAGATTGTAATTGTGTGTGTCCACAATAATACAGTATGTTATTTTGTCCTATTGCAAGAATCATTCAAAGACATTGGTATTTTCTCACTAAAAAAAATGTGTCTACTGTCCAACAACAAAGAATGTCAGTAATTATTTAGTATTTAGTCATAACGAGACAAAAAATTCCGAACGTACTTTTGAACAGCATAGTTTTGTACCTTCTACACACAATTATCCAATGTTTTCTTTACCTGCTAGCATTTGAGGATTTTGTTTAGTAAAAATAAATTCAGTTATATGCATATATTAAGTTTATGGTCCATTTACTACCATTATCTTCATTGATTTCCAGGAGAGTTATGGCTGTTTTGTACGTGAAAATATCCAAAATATTTGTGGGCTGTCACACCGATCTCAATGAGCAACGTGAACGATACTCTTACCATTAACTTCCCAGTATCCGGCAATAAATACGTTTTGGAGTATGTAACAGCACAATAAAAATAGGTTTTTAGCCATTATTACAAAAGTTTATCACACTGTTTTGCCTTTCAACTGTCTCAAATAAAGGAATTGTGTGCTTCTGGGCAGACGAGACGAAATAATTGTTTCTCTAAATATAGTGCAGATGTATATCGACGCTACCTGTTGGCATTTTATTGAATTGGGGGGGGGGGAGCGTCACAGAACTAACAACTCTAGTATTTAGAGAAAGTTGTTCACCATGCTACCTACGAGTAAATTCTGAACTAGGCCTAAACATAAAGGTTTAGTGCCAAACACGCCACCAAGAAAAAAGCCGTGAGAAACAACTGTTATTTCTTCTAAAGTAGTTATCCCGAAAGTCGTTTCACCGAAAATGTAAGTACCTTACTAAACAATCCACAATGTCACTGTAACCACAAATCTTTTCGCCTCAAGTCATTTTGCCGAAATTCATTAAATGCAGTTATTTTTTCAAACATTCATTTTCTCGAAAAATATAATTGTGTATTCGTTTTGCCGAAAGTAGTTTCACTGAATTTTCCAGCATCACCTTCAACTTCCCACTGCTGGGGACAATTTGATTTTGAGACAATGGTTGGCAACCCTGCATCTCTTGTAAATTCGACAGTATTGTGAAAAGATGGCGGATGTGAAAGTTGGGGGTTCAAATGTCTTTAAATGATTTAGACGGTCCTCCGGATTTCTCGTTGCTATTCTCGAAATAAACATGGTCAATGCCGGGCCGAATTTAAGAACCGTTACAACGGCGTCATCACTTCGGGTTTTCGTTGTTTTCTAGTTTCGTCTGTGAAGTGATCCACGAAGTCGCGAGCACCGTTTGGAACTTGGAAGAAATTGCGCAAGTCGTATTCGCACTGTCGTGCAAATTGGCCGACATATCCCATACAGCACACTTGGTCACAGAAACGTCGCAACGACGTCGCATTTCGGTTACACTCCACAGAAGTCATACTGTAACGTCTCAGTGACGTTGCCATGCAACCAAGTTCTGACCCTGGCCTTTGTGACGGACATGCGACGTCGCAGATAAACCTTTGTGTTACTTTTTAGTCATATGAGAGTTTATACATGGTTATTATTATTTCTTTCTTTCAAATGTTCTCATTATTATTCGTAAAATTTATTCTTTATAATTACTGTAACTGAACAAATTTCTAAAGTCTCAAAAATATTTAAATCGTGTGAATGATTGTTAAGTAAAATAGTACCTATTTAAGTACTCATGGTGATGGTTGTCTTTGTTCGCGAACATGGGGAAACAAGTTAATACATTTGAAATTGTGTAGTGATGTGAAAGCCTATGAATTCAGTCGGTTTATTGGATTTGTGTAACTGTAGTAAGTATTTATTTAAAATATAAAATCTTCATGACATGAATTAATTTGTCTATTGTTCTATATGTTTGTGAAGTACATATATTCATAGGTTATAATTTCAGTTAGGCACATTAATTTAATTTTCTTTCTTGTATTCCAGCCCATAGATGAAGAGAATTTTGCGGACTATATCAAAATATGTTCAAAATTAATGATAACAAAGATGTGCACCTGTGAATCACTTTGAGGTTATGTCTCAGTCTACATTCGTGTCATGTTCAAAGGTATATTAAACATATCACAATGCGGTACAACATAATTAATTCCCTCAGTGATTACTTACACAAAGTGTCTGTTACAATTAGGTATTTTTAAAGTAAAATGTTAATGCCAAACTCTTTGAAGTGAATTCCCTTACAGCATGGTAACGTCCCATTAACGTCGCAGCAACGTCGCACGCCAAAAAGTGTGACGTCCCAGAAACGTCGCAGTGACATCCCAGCAATGTCGCAGTGACATCCCAGCAACGTCGCAGCGAGGTTGCAGTGCGACGTCACAGCGAGGTTGCAGTGCGACGTCACAAAAAGCGGATGAATACACGTCCCTGCAACGTTGCTGGGACGTCACTGTGACGTTTTGCAACGTTTCTGGGACGTTACACTTTTTGGTGTGCGAAGTTGCTGCGACGTTATCGTGCTGTATGGGATGGTGGCGAATTTATGAACTATACAAGACAACATCTACATATGTTTGGCCATTTATGGCAATGTAAAAGTACAGATGTGTTTTACTGCGTAGAAAACCAGTAACTTAGAATGTTCTGCATTTGCAAATATTAAAAATAGTCTGAACTTGCCTTGCTGCTGTGTTAAGGAAAAAAAGATTTTAAAGTATTATTTTTCAGGTGACAGTTGTAATCACTTCGTGCTCGGTAACTTCAACTTGAAAGATATTCTAACAATTCTTTGCTACGTGTGCATTGCTTGCAGACTGTCACAAAAAAAATCCAATGCAACAAATACTAACACTTACGTCGTAACACATTGTAATATCCAGTTTGCAATTGCCATTACAGATATTTAAAAATAAATTTATTTGAAATTAATTTAGATATTAGTAAGGACTTACGTATAGTCATATTTTATACATGTACGAAATAAATCTAGTACCACTAAGCAAACCTTCGTACTATTTTCATTACATGTGATTTAGTTATTTAATAGTAACAGTGCTATTCTAGGTTCACTCTAAGTTGAGTTGTGAAGTAAAAAAAGAAAATATCGTAATATAATTTCACTTCGCTAGATTCTAATTGGCTCAATTTGTGCAGCGCACCAACGTACTATTTCCAACCGACAAAACTGTGTACAATCGGTATCATACGAAACAACAACGCCCTATAAATTAAAACAATATTGCTTGAAATTTTCGTATGTGTTGTCGACACAAGGAAACAAAAATTACATAAAAACTTGATAAAAATACTGACATCATGAGCAATTACAATATATTTCAAAATTTAATTGTAATTATCAAGCCATGACTAACGATCATATTCAAATATTCTGGTACTAACGTAACGAAAATTTGATACTACATGCAGAAATAAGTTGTCAACAAAATGAGTGATTAAACTTACTTTAAAGTCCTCTTGGATTATTTTGTACTTCGTTTTGGAAAAATGACATTTTATAAATCACCAAACAATCTGTAGATAATTCACGACACACATTCGTTTTTTTTTTTTTTTGTAAAGAATGTTATGCGAGATTTTTATTCTTGCCTTATAATTATCACCGCAGTTTGTTTGGTAATGAAGACATATACCCCGGTTTTGAATACCATGCAAGACATTTTCACTGTTTACGTCAAGCATCACATAACCTAATCCGCAAGCGATATAAACATAAACCGACACGAGGGTGGAACGAAATAGATAAAAGAAATCTGGTTCGGACGAACTGGAATGGAAAATAGATACACGGAAAAACCACTCGCAGTAGCCTCAACATTGACACGTTAATGACCAAAAATTCTTTGGAAAAAAAAAAAAAAAAACATATCTGATTGTCATGTTTCTGACTTATTTTTACTGTGGTAATTATTCCTGAACTAAACTTTTGGTATTTTAAGAGTATTGTACATCTCTAAATACTAGCAAGTGCACCAAGAAACTCGTACGTTTAACAGTACGTCAGCCGGAACAACTCGTGAATCAACTGTACAGACGTGTCGTCCGCTAACTATAATTACAGTAATAAACATATAGCGTCGTAGATTATGATAGCAATGTCTGTATGTTTTAGATATTTGTTAATAAAACTCTCTCGTTAACTGATAGAGTGGTAAATTTATATGTACACGACAGATAACAAGGATATACCTATTTCTTATGCAAGATCACAGTGCACTGCGGTCGGCAGCCAATGAACATGTTTGTTTATCATTTGCTTTGCTTGTCCTAAAACTCAACTTAGAGTGAACAGAGAATATCTATTGTCAAAATTTTAAATTGCCCTAATTTTACCGTAGTTGGAATAAAGGCATTAACTGAAATTTCATCATTTTGGAACTGTCCCTCATTTTGCTGTTTCGCATGTTTATAAATAAAACACATGATTCCCAAATATGACATTTACATACAAAAACACAATCCCACATTTAATATTCTTAGCTGCCAAAACTTTGATAAACAGGCAACAAAAATTCTATACACAATCAATACTCTCATATATTTCTTTTGGTAGCTGAAACACACTTTTATTTCGCTCAGTTCGCACAAAAACCTTAAACACAAATACAAGCAAATAAAAATCCAAGTAGCTTTGTTGATGTCGCCTTTGCCCTCCATCCATTTTGTTGTATGCAGTGCTGAGCTCTGGAGGAGGCAACATGGCAAATTGTCGTTCGGTGTGAATCTCGTGGTTATTGTTATCGACGATTAAGTTATTTGATTCAACAACTAGAGTAACGAGTCGTGAAGTGAGGTTAGGTCAAGTACTTCCATAAAGACATTGAACTTTGACTGTGTTTAGTATTAAATACAAATACAAATTTTGTCTTGGACGTGATGTGAACTAAGGAGGCTAAAGTGTTTGTGTGCCAATTATCGTTTTGGAAAGATGGAATTCTTGTAACAAAATATTGATATAGATTGTCGACTGCAATACAGAGTACAATTTAGAACGTTAGCTACAGATCAGTGTTTTCGTTTATAAACATGTCAAAAGAACTTGCATTGAAAACAATGGTACACTCGCACCAGAGGCATTTGAACTTAGTTTTGGAAGACGGGAAAACGGCGCTAGCAAACCCGGAAGATAAAGAATATTTGCATTTTTTCGCTCAATGTGCAAAGATCCCCAGACTCAAGGAAAAATTCGAAGAGGGTATGTCAAACTTGGAGTGCCTTGCTAACAAAAAATAAACATCTCCTGAAAACTGTGCTGACTTTTAGGAGAAGTTTGATTCAACATTTTTCGAAATTGACTTGATGAAAGATAGGCTAGAAATTATTTGGATGCTGTCACTGCGAAATTAGATGTATTAGTCAAGCGGTCGGCGCTTAAAATGCCGGCAATTGAGTTGCCAAAGTTCGGTGGTGAAGTATAATACAACCAATTCAAACTTTACATTCCTTCCTCCTCTCATGACCAAACGTACCAAAGAATACAATACACATTCGTAACTCCAACTCTGTACACTACTCTACCCTACACTACACCATCTTACACTCATACAATACAATACCTCCCTCCTAAGTTGTGACTCATCACCGAATCACTTCTGATGGGTTATAATATACAGCACACTCATATTGGCACTAATAACATTTACCATCTTACATTGACACAATTTTGCAAACACTAGCACAGCTCTTATGTGCCTTACAATACTTACAAAACACTAACAATTTTGAACCCTCCTTATACTAATACATACTCCTCACAAATCCAATCTCACCGTTGGTTTTTTTAACCGTTCCTATGTGGGCCTCAGTACTACGCCCCACTCTCATCATTCATCTGTCCCGGCGCACCTAGAACTTTGCCCTGCCACCTACCAGCCTTTATGGTCTGATTATAGTGCCTTTTCCACACCATGCCAGAGTCAAACAATTTCACATACAAAATCAGACTACCCATAATCTGCTGAACCCTGCCTTTCTTCCATACTCTCTCCCGTGTTCTGTAGTCACATACCCATACCACCTCCATGACTTTAAATTGGACTTCCCTGCCTATTTCCAACTGTGCTCGTTCCCTCACTACTGGTGTTTGAGGCCTTATCAGGTCTAATTTTGAGTGAAGGGGCCTACCAAACATCCTTTGAGATGGATTGATCTTAGTAACATAATGTGGGGCACATATGTATGCCATCAAACAGGGTTTAACAATGTATCAACTCGAACCTGCCCACTCCCAGCACCCCTCAATGCTTTCAACCAGAATTAAGTGTCATTACCACATTTTCGGCTGCCCCATTACTTGCTGGGCGGTATGGGGAGAAGTTGAATGCGTAATCCCATTGACTGTACAAAACCTATCAAATTCCTCAGACACAAAATTTGTACTATTATCTGACACAATAGCTTCCGGCAATCCGAAGCGTGCAAAAGTTTCCCTGAGTTTACCAAGGTATGCCTCTGTTGTAAGTGACCTCATGCAAAAGGCCTCCACCCACTTAGAAAAAAGCATCTGTGATAACTAGAAAATGTGTACCCTTAATAGGACCACAATAATCTATGTAAACTCGCTCAAAAACATTTCTCGCACTCTGGCCACTCAACATCTGTTACTTTATGCGGTTCTGATCTAGACGACATGCAAATGTCGCAAGATTTAACAAACTCTTATAATTCTGTATTTAAGTTAAGTTAGGCCATCAAAAAATATGACCTGCACATGTTATTCATCTTTACCATCCTCAAATGAGTAATCCTTATTCGAAAAAAATGGCTTCAACCTGTCTGGTACAGATCTGGGCCACACTGATTGCATGCACGCAACTACTGTACCCAAAATCTCAACATTTTCTGTTTTCTGCCTTATTAGGTCTGTTTCAACGGCAGTGTCCTGCTCCACAAATTGCAAGTATTCACCCTCCAGAGGTTCAACCTGCTTCATATCTGCAACCTCTGATATTGGTAGCCTAGACAGCCCGTCTGCAACATTACTGGTACCCTTGATATATCGGAGTGAATAAATGAACCCGGACACAAACAAAGCCCATTGCTGCAACCTTCCCACTGCCATAACAGGGATGCCCTTGTTTTCCCCAAACATTGCTAAGAATGGTTTGTGATCAGACTCCAAAATAAAGTGTGTCCCCAACAAATATTGAGCAAACTTTTTTACCCATCAGTACACAGCTAACGCTTCCTTTTGGATCACCGAATAGTTACTCTCCGCTCGTGACAACATTCGAGATGCAAAGGCAATTGGCTTTTCCACTCCATCTGGAAATACATGCATCAGAACAGCATCTATCCCCTTCGCTGACGTGTCACAAGTTAACTTAACAGGCCGGCCAATCTCGAAATGTACCAAAACCTGTGGGGACAGGATAGCTTCCTTCGACACAGCAAATGCTTTCTCAAATTCAGCAGACCACTGAAACACACAACCCTTCTTAAGCACAGCATACAAGAGGCACAATATGGTTGCCAAATTATGAACAAATTTCTGGTAGTAGTTAACCATGCCCAAAAAGGCCCTCAACAATTCTACATCTTCAGGACAAGGTGCATTCATCACTGCTTCTACCTTATTTGAATCTTTCCTAACACCCTCCTTGTCAATAATGTGCCCTAAATAGTTCACCTCCGTTAAAAAAATATTTACACTTTTCCTTGTTAAACTTAAATCCAGCATCCTGCAACTTCTGGAAAACCTGTTGGAGGTTTTTCAAGTACTCTCTGTCTGTAGCACCAGTCACTATAATATCATTCAGGTAGCATACGGTCACCTTGCATCCTAAAAGTACCTTCTCTATAGTTCTTAGAAAAATTGCACTAGCTGGCTACGATCAAACGGTAACCTGTTAACCACATAAATCCCCTCATGTGTACTCCATGCTAGCAACTCTCCTGTTTCCTGTGTCTCGCACACAACTGATTGTAAGCATTGGACAAATCAATCCTTGTGAAATACTCACCACCCTGTAAAGCTACAAACAATTCCTCAAATGTCGGAATTGGATGCATGACCCCCTCTAAAAAGTAAGTTACAGTTTATCTTACAGTTAGTACATACCCTTATTCCACCATCAGGCTTCAACACTGGCACCAAAGGGTGTACCCCACACACTGTAATCTACTTAGGTAATAAAACCATCCTCTACAAGCTTGTTAATCTGCCGTTCGACTTCCTCTTGGAATGAAATTGCACTTTTTGGATCTTATAAATATAGGCTTTGCATCCTCTTTAAGCTTAAGTTCAACACATTCATGTTTGTACCTCCCTTGTCTACCATTAAATAACTCTTTGAACACATCCAGAAATTTAACAATACCAACATTATCAACCTTAACATTAGGAATATTTGTCAAAAGTGGTATCTTTAGTGCTACAATTAGGTCTCTCCCTAACCATGGTCAGCTATTGGATTTTACCACAATCAATCTGCTGTCCACACAAATACCATTGTATCTTACCTCAACCTGAATTTCCCCTACCGGATGAACAACTTCTACATTGTACATTTTCAATTGAACATTGGTAGGTTTCAATACACAATCACTAAATCCTTGTTCATACAAATAGAAAGGAAGCACAAAAATCGCAGCCCCTAAATACAGTTCCATATTGAGAGCCCTTGAATTGACATTGTTGAGGCTGTTTGAGTGAAGGCATGCTTTGGAGCACGACAGGGCAAGCACAGCACCGGCACCGGCTCAATCCCCCTTACCCCTGAGGCAAGGCACGCCTATGGACAATGGCTTAGGAATGTGAAGGGAGGCGAACAATGACCGTGAGGACACTGGCGGATGGGGGTTGGGACCGGCAGGCAGGCTGGTAGCAGGTTTGCTGGGCTGGACACGGCAGTCAGTCAGCATGAGGACTCGTGATCGGACGCTTGCAGTGGGATTGTTTGTTGGAGTGATGTATATGTGCATGTAGTTAAAAATCAAAATAAAACGCACGTCGGCGTAAACATTGGTCCTCTGGGCCGGATGCATTCCGGTAATATTGCCATGGCGTCGTCGCGTCGGTCGGGCTCGCGACTAAGTAGTAGATCAAAGGTAGCTCTGGAACACAAGTCAGAGCTTCGCCAGTGTGACTTTAAGTGTGCTTCAATACATAAACAACACAAGGGCAGTACTAGCATTGAACGTCTAGAGATCGAAGGTCTACAAAAACTGATAGGTGAGTGAGTGCTCCATTAATTCTTGACCTCATTTCATTCCAACAGTCATCCATCTCTCTCCCTGTGCGCATTCGCCAATTCCACAGGACCTCTATTTGTGTCAAGTTGGTTGTATGTCATTAGTACCTCTATCGTGGCAGACTCAATTAAGGTTTTAATTGCAAGGAGATGACAGGTTAAGGCACGCCTTACAAGATTCAAAACTTATGTCGAGACCTTCAACTCGGATCCTCATCAAGGAATAACACAGTTAAAGTCGCGCCTCCCGAAGTTGGAACAGTGCTGGTCAGAATTTGACACACTACAAACCCAAATAGAACTCAGTGATGGATCAGAGGGTCAGGAAGGGGAAAGAGAGGAATTTGAAGGTACATACTTTGATGTAATTGCTTCATACGAAAGTCATATACTGTGCAACAACACCACAGCTTCGGTTATATCCACCCCAGATAAAATGGTGCCACATATCTCTCCACTAGTGGCACCAGCAATTAAGTTACCTGCAATTTCCATCCCGACATTTGGTGGCAAATTCGACGAGTGGCTCTGTTTTTACGACACATTTCAGTCATTAATACACAATAACACAACACTCAGTGATATTCAAAGGTTTCATTACCTAAGATCGTCATTGGAGGGTGATGCTGCAGACCTTATTGAGTCGTTAGAAACATCATCTCAGAATTATGCAGTGGCATGGAACTTGTTGAAGGAAAGGTTTGAAAACAAAATAATTCTAGTGACTAAACATGTTTCAGCCTTATTTAATCTGGTTCCTGTAGAGAGGGAATCATCAACTCACCTGAGAATACTCCTTGACAATGTCAACAAACACTTGCGTGCTCTCAATGTACTAAAACAGCCCACAGACAGTTGGGATACTCTCCTTATTCATCTAGTTACCAGCAAATTAGATGCTACAACCCTACGAGAGTGGGAAACTGCAGCCCCAGTTACAGAGCTCCCTACTTTCGCAGAACTAACCAAATTTCTCCAGCAGCGGTGCCAAATTCTAGAGGCTGTTCTCTTGAGTAGATCACACAGGAAGTCTGGGCCAAATCAAACTCCCACCACAGGGTCCAACACAGCATCTCGTAGACAGTACACAAACAATGCAACATACGTCACAGCACAGGGCATAAGGTGTAAGGTGTGTGAGTCAGGGCATCCATTGTATCAGTGTGATACCTTCCGTGAAATGCCCGTAGCAAAACGCATGCAGGTGGTGAAGTTTGGAATATGTTTCAACTGTCTAAAGACTGGCCACCAGGTAAATCAGTGCACATCTGGCATGTGCAAGCATTGTAGTTGCAAGCATGATTCGTTGTTACACCCAGACCACACAGCCCTTGCAGCCTCTGGGGAGGCACACACATCACTGCTAGGAGATAATAGATCACAAGATGGACACGACATAAGCAACAATACCACAGTATCTTGTATGGCGAATGGTACGACAGGAATGGTGCAGATTCTGTTGTCCACAGCTTTGGTTAATGTACAAGATTCTCGTGGTGATATGAAACCAATTCGAGTATTGCTGGATTCTAGGTCACAGCCGAACTTCATCACCGAGAATACTGTGCAACTATTGGGCCTGAAAAAACAGAGAATGTCATCCCCAATTTGTGGAATAGGGCAGTCAGAAGCACATGCACATTCCAGTGTATTTTGTACGATCCAGTCGTGAATAAATGCATACTCTTGCAATTTAAACTGTCTAGTGCTTCCCACAATCACTCATCACCTACCAACTGTTCAGGTTGATCTAACACAGTGGAAGATACCACCATCTATTCAGCTTGCAGATCCAGGTTTCGATTCACCAGGCAGGATTGATATGCTGTTGGGTGCAGAAATATTTATGAATCTTTTATGTATTGGCCAGATAAGATCTGTTGAGCATGCACACACATTCCAGAAGACAGCACTTGGATGGGTAGCATCTGGAAGAGTCAAGTCAGTGCCAGTTTTGGACACCTCATTTGCCTGCCATCTTGTCACAAATGATGATCTGCACAAACAGTTACAGAAATTTTGGCAGCTTGATAGATGTCTTAATAAAACACATCTTTCACCTGAAGAAGCATACTGTGAAGCACATTACCAGGAGAACACCAAACGAGATTAAAATTGTAGATACATTGTCAAGTTACCCTTGAAGAGAAAGGCTGAGGCTCTTGGAATCTCGAAGGATATTGCAACCTCTAGGATGCACCAACTGGAGAGAAAGTTCAATAAGGATCCTCTGCTCAAACAAGTGTATTCGGAGTTTATGAAGGAATACCAACAACAGAATCACATGGAATTAGTCACAGACAGTAACTGTAGCGATACTGCATGTGATCACTTTTACTTAACCCATCATGCAGTCCTGAAGGAGTCCAGCACAACAACAAAACTGCATGTGGTATTTGATGCCTCTGCGAAGTCATCTGGCACATCATTCAATGATATACTGATGGTTGGACCCACCATTCAGCAAGACTTGTTTTCCATTCTGGTTAGGTTTCGCACCCATAAGATTGCTATGACAGCTGATATTGCAATGATGTACCATCAAATTCTCATTGACCCCTCTCATGCTGATCTGCAAAGAATAATATGGAGAGGAGACCCTACTGAGGTCTTCAAACCTTCAGGCTTTTGACTGTTACCTATGGGACAGCATCAGCTCCATTTTTAGCTGTCAGAACACTCCATCAATTATCATCAGATGAATCACAAGATTTCCCAGATGCCTCTGAGGTCCTAAGAAGAGATTTCTATATAGACGATGTAATGACTGGTGCAGACACCATAGACAAGGCCTTAATATTGCAACGAGATCTAACAACTCTGCTGCAATGGGGAGGTTTTAACCTACGAAAGTGGACATGCAACAACCAAGATGTTCTAAAGCATCTGCCAGAAGAAGCTCGAGAAATCAAAGGAGTACAACCATCGGACAATCACTCAAGCAAAACACTTGGTATCCTATGGAACTCAAGGGAGGATTACTTTCACTACAATATTAAGGGTTCATCACAATGTTCTAGGATTACCAAACCAACTGTCCTATCATACATTGCTCAAATATTCGACCCACTGGGACATATCGGCCCAGTTATACTGAAGGCCAAGCTGCTAATGCAAACCCTATGGCAGATGCAATTGGAATGGGATGAATCACTTCCGGCCCTTCAGCACACAGTATGGAGCCAGTTTCGAGAAGATTTAGCACTACTCGACAAAATTAAAATTACAAGGTGTGATTCCAAGTAACACAAATGATATTCAATTTCACGACTTCTGTGATGCCTCAGAACTGGCATACGGTGCTTGCATCTATCTTCGTCACACAGATCATAATGGATGCATCCGTGTCAACTTGATATGTTCAAGGTCAAGGGTTGCACCATTAAAGAGGATATCGTTACCTAGATTGGAGCTGTGTCCAGCCCTGCTGCTGTCACACTTAATAAAAAAAACATGAAGATACTGGATCTGACTTACAGTTTGTGCTGTCTATGGTCAGATTCAACCGTTGTTCTCGTATGGCTGAATGCTCCATCCTGCAACTGGAAAACATTTGTCGCCAACAGGGTGTCAGAAATTCAAGACTTGACACAAGATATGACATGGAGACATGTGTCTACAGAGGACAAACCTGCAGACCATGTATCAAGAGAGGTAGCACCGAAGCATCTTACTGAGTTGCAGCAATGGTGGCATGGCCCAGCTTGGCTGTGTAAGGAAGCCAATGAATGGTCACAACCAGTAAAAATAAATATTGTTGATGCACCAGAAGGAAAACAGCCATGCACCCTGCTCTCCACATCCCCAGACATAGAGATAGTGGACAGGTATTCATCTCTGCACAAACTGCAACGTGTACTGGCATTCTGCTGGAGATTCATTACAAATGCAACACTGCCACCACCAGAAAGGATCAAGGGACACTTAAGCGTGTTGGAACTATCCTCAGCATTGGATAAGATCATCAAGTTGGAACAAGAGAAGGAATTTCGGCAGGAACTGTGCAATCTGAAGACTGGAAGGCAAGTCAGTCCGAAGAGCAGCATCAAGATGTTAAATCCCTTTTTCGATGATGCAGGCCTTATTCGGGTAGGTGGAAGGATCCAGAAGTCGTTAGCAACCTATAGTCAAAGACATCCAATACTACTTTCATGGTCCAGTAAGATAGCAAAACTCATCGCAGCTAATGAACACTCTCGACACATGCATGCAGGACCACAGCTGGTGCTTGCAGCCATGAGACAGCGGTATTGGCCATTGAACGGTCGCAATTTAGCACACAAGACAGTTCATGATTGTGTACACTGTTTTAGAGCCAAACCTAAGGTGGCTCAGCAGCTCATGGGAGACCTTCCAACACAGAGAGAGCAACCTTCCAGACCATTCCTGCACACAGGTATCGACTTCTGTGGACCACTGATGATTCGCCCGAATCTGAAGCGTGGAGGCACTTCTGCCAAGGCCTATGTCTTACTCTTTGTATGCTGTAGCACGAAGGCAATCCACTTAGAGCTAGTTACAGGTCTCACAACTGCCGCATTCTTGGCTGCATTGAAAAGGTTCATCGCAAGACGGGGTAAATGTGATCACATCTACTCAGATAATGCCACAAATAAGGAACTTTTTGAACTCTATCACAGAGATGAACATCAAGGAGCTGTGAGACATTTGTTGGCCAAGGAACATATTAAATGGCATTTTGCACCCCCTCGATCGCCCCATTTTGGTGGTCTATGGGAAGCTGCAACAAAATCATTCAAACAACACTTGCGAAAGGTAGTAGGATCAGCCCTCTTGACCTACGAAGAAATGTACACTTGCCTGACACAAATAGAGGCCTGTCTTAATTCATGTCCCCTGACTCCCCTCTCCAGTGATCCTAGTGACCTCCTGCCACTCACTCCTGGACACTTCCTAACTGGTGATGCACTCACTGCCCGAGTTGAGCCCAGCCTTCAGGATGTACCAGTAAACAGGTTGTCAAGATGGCAACACACTCAACAACTAGTCCAACACTTCTGGACATGCTATCCAAGGAGTACCTGGCTGTGCTCCAGCATCGTGTCAAGTGGACTTCGGAGATCAAGAATCTTGCAGTCGGGAAGTTGGTTGTCATCAAGGAAGACAACCTCCCTCCGCTCAAGTGGTCCATGGGAATCATCACTGACCTTCATACTGGAGATGATGGAAGAGTCCGTGCCGTAACAGTGAAAACAACTGGTCTTCTCAAGCGAGCAATAAATCGACTGTGTCCACTGCCCTTCTGTAACTAATTATGATTGGTGAAATCTAATGTGGTGATCAAGTATCACAGTAATTTGGGTGCAAGTACCCCATCGAGCAATTGTTGGGGATGGTCATCGGCAGTTTTTTGATTAGTGTATCTGTATGTCCTGTGTCAAGTACCAGTTATGTGCAGAGGCACCAAATTTTGTAGAGACATCATACTGTGTGTATAAATTTAGTATATGTACTATGCTTGTTGAAAGAGCAACCTTTCAAGGCGTAAACAGACAATTACAGCAAAAATAAATGGCTCCAACGAATTCACCACACAATTTCCAAATATCTCTACCTCTGCCTCAATAGCATGCACACGGATATTTTTACATGCCTTAGCCAGATGCCCTATCATTCTACATTTCCGACATTGGAATTGCCTGTACTTGCACTTTCTAAAGTCGTGATTGGTTTCACCACATGCATAACATCGGTGTCCCCCCGCAGAACCACTCTTGCTCTCGAATTCTGCCTGGCTGGAAGATGACTTGCCCTCGTCCTTCACATATCGCGATGATCCTTTCGCTTCCGACCCCACTGCAGCATCGCGATGCACAGGCCTCTGTTGATGTTGTATGGCCCTTCCTTCTTCACTGCAATACCCGGTAGTTCTTCAAATGTTTTCTTTGAATCCTCATCACACAATCTGTCCAACACTGGTCTAGGCAACATTCCAACGACAAACCGATCCTTCACAAAGTCCTCCAGCAATCGACCAAACTCGCACAAAATGGCTGCATGCTTCAATCGAGCATACCATTCCACAAAAGATTCACCATGATACTGCTCCAACTTGTGAAAGTCCGCGCGACTACGAAAAATAGATATGACTGGTGAAAATTGTTTGCTCAATTTTTAAGTTAATTCCTTATATTCCATATCCTTTGTCAACACTGGGTCACACAAGTCCCTTAATAACTTATACACAACCGTGCCAATAACTGTCAACAAGACAGACACACTGTCAGAATCTGGTATCTGATTCGCTAAAAAATACTGCTTAACCGCTCACAATAAATGTTCCAATCTTGTGACACATCGTACGTTTCTATCGTTCACACATTACCAAGAATGTGCAACGATCCCATAGCTGAAGTAAATGGCGGCACCGACGTCGAACTTTCCATTATTTCATCCATATTTATCACAAAAAACCCTGCAGCACTAATAATCACCGTAACACCATTCCGATAAACCTGTAATCCTCGTCGCTACTTGTGATGTCATTATAATAAATACAAGAGTTCCATGCTGCCTTCAACTTTAATGCAACTAATTCCAACTTTACATTCCTTCCTCTTCTCATGACAAAACGTACCAAAGAATACAATACACACTGGTAAGTCAACTCCACTCTGTACACCACTCTACCCTACACTACACCATCTTACACGCATACACTACACCATCCCAATCGATAAATGACTCCTGGAATTATGATCTCTCCACATCGCAAGGCCTTGATAAGCCCACAGAAAATCAGTGTATTGCACAGGAACCCAAATCAAGTTGTCTACGGTCGTCTACGACCTTGTAACCATTCTACTTCGCTTTCAAATTTATTTAGTTGCACTGACAGCTGATGTGCGACAAATGTACCGCCAAATACTAGCGCGGACTGAGGATCGTATGTATTAAAAGATTGTCCAGAGATTCTCCCCTCAAGAACCATTGCTTCAGTATAAACTTAACACAGTGACGTTTGGTCTTTCCTCCTCTTCCTATCAAGCTATTAGAATTACTCACCAGTTGGTGGTGGATGAAGGAGACAAGTTTCCAATGGCAGCTCAGAAAATCATGCAGGATGTTTACATGGACAACATATTAACGGGAACAAACTCAGGTGAAGAAACCCTTCGTCTGCAATGTGAACTCGGCAGTCTTTTTAAAGCAGAGGGATTTATGCTTCATAAATGGGCCTCTAATGAGCCTTTAGTAAAGAGGGCTTCTTCTTTCATCAGATGAATAATGTAGTTCTCGCTCATTCTCAGATTCTGGATCAGATTCTGTCAAAGTACTAGGATTGTTGTGGAACTCAATGAGAGATTGCTATCCATATTTGTCTCAACCAACTTCAGTTGTGACCTGTACCAATAGGTCAGTTTTGTCCATTGCGGCTAGAATATTTGATCATTTGGGTTCAATAACACCACTGGTTCTGTTTGCTAAACAACTAATCCAGCAGCTCTAGTCATTACAGTTGGGTTAGGATGATTCGCCCCCTGAAATGTTAGTGCAAAGGTGGAATCTATTTCAAAAAGAACTTAGATATACTCCAAGGTGGTGGTTCCTCGCTGTGTTGTTTCCTCAGAAGCCAACAAGTATGAACTGCACATGTTTGCTGATTCGTCAGAAAAGGGATATGCAGCGGTTGTCCGTCTCCAAGCAGCAGTGAATGGTCTGCAGATAGTGTCTCTCATCTGTGCCAAATCCAAGGTTGCATTACTTAAGACTCTCACCATACTCACCCCAGATTGGAGTTATGTGCTGCTCAGTTACTTGTCAGGTTGATCAAGATGGTTGGGGAAGTTTACATTCCCTTTCTTCCTGAATTGAAGATGTTTGCATGGCCAAACTCGATGGTGGTATTAGCCTGGATTCATTCCGAAGGAAGGGAATGAAAGACTTTAGTGCGCGATAGAGTCTGTGAGATTCAGTCTCGTATGCAGACAGCTTGTTGGGCCCATGTCCGATCCCAGGAAAATCCAGCAGACTGTGCATCTCGAGGATTGTTGCCTTCTGAACTCCTGGAACACACACTGTGGTGGCAAGGACCACCTTGACTGTGTTAGATTTCAAGCTACAGGTATTTTTCGTCTGTCACAAAGGGGAAAGAATTTCTGTTTACCAATTACACTTCGCTTTATAGTTTGCAAAGAGTGGTGGCTTATTGTTTTCACTTTGCTGAGAACTGCCGTACGAAACCTACCAACAAAGGGCCACTTACTACTATGGAGTTGCAGCGAGCTATGTTAGCATTGATTTAGATTGTCCAAGCCACCAGTTTCAGAGAAGAGATGCAGAATTTGGAGTCTGGAAGAACCCTTCCCAAACGATTATGTGGACTGAATCCATTTGTTGATGAAAAGGGGTTTCTGCAAGTAGGAGGATGTTTCCAACAAGCTGCTCAACATTATAAAGTAAAACACCCAATTTTGCTGCCCGAAAAGCATCGGCTAACATAGTTGCTAATTGATTGTGTTCACCAGAGACATCTTCATTAAGGTCCGCTGTTAGTCCATTCAATGTTGACATAAAAACTGGATATTGGGGGCTCGGACCACTATTCGACATCGGTCGAGGCAGCACAATCAATGTTTTCACTATTCACCTAAGACTAGTGCCCCACCCATAAGTGACTTACCTAGCTGCAGAGTACACCAAGCCCGTGCCTTTCTGAATGTTGGTGTTGATAATGCTGGACCCTTTTTTGTGGCAATGGGAAGACTGAGAGGTGCAAAAGCATACAAATCTTACATCTGTCTTTTCGTGTATATGAGTACGAAGGCTGTACACTTAGAACTTGCAACTAGGTTGTCCACTGATCACTTCCTGACAGCAATGAAGAGGATGATAGACAGTTGAGGTGTCTGCAAATGTATATTCTGACCAACGAACAAATTTTGTTGGAGCCAGGTCTGTTCTGGGATAATTGCACAGTTTCGTGAACTCTACAGACTACTGCCAACAAATGTCAACTCAACTAGCTTCAGAGGGAATCCAGCGGCACATGAACCCTCCAGCAGCCCCACACTTTGGTGGGCTTTGGGAGGCTGGTGTTAAGTCAGTGAAGAAGTACTTGGCACACACCACTGGAAATCAAAATTTAACCTATGAAGAGTTGTACACAGTGTTCATTCAGGTTGAAGCTATTTTAAATTCATGTCCCCTGTGTGCTATCAGTGAAGATCCCAATGATCTCACAGCTTTAACTCCTGCTCATTTTTTAATAATGGAACCTTTAACTACCATCCCGGAACCAGATATGACAAATGTTTCCATTTCCCGTATGAGCCGGTGGCAGCTGCTTCAACAGATTCATCAGAACTACAGAAAACAGTGGAATCGTTGACTTCTTGTATACGCTGCAGCAATGTTCCAAGTGGACAAACCCAAAAGACTCTCTCTGTGTTGGCACTCTTGTGTTAATTAAGGATGACCAGTCACCCCCATTGAAGTGGAAGGTGGGACGCGATACTCAAGTTAATGCAGGACAAGATGGGGTGGTCCGGGGGCATCAGTCCTAATGGACTAAGGCATTGTGCAGCGTCCCACACAAAAGTTGTCCCCCCTTCCCTCCCAGTGAAGAAAATTTTGTTTTGGGCGGGGGATGTTTGTGTTGTAAATAATGTTCTGGAAATCCTTAAACATTAAGTGTACATATCTGGGTAGGGTATTAATTCCCACTGTATGGGAAAATCTGATTTTGAGACAATGGTTGGCAACCCTGCATCTCTTGTAAATTCTACAGTGTTGTAAAATGATGGCGCACGTGAAAGTTGAGAGTTGAAATGCCTTTGAATGATTTACACTGTCCTACAGATTTCTTGTTGTTATTCTTGAAATAAACAGTATGCGAGCACCAAGACTTTTCACACACATTAAAACTCGTGTAGTTGCGAATAGGAAGCATAAATGTCTACAGCATTACTGATTAATTTCAGTAAAATATTTGTTATATTCTGAACATATTCTCTCAGAGCCCAACTGATTGGCTCAGGTGGCGGTGGGTAATGGATTTTGATTCCTGGCCGAGGTGGATACCAGGATCAGGACTGGGTGTTG
This sequence comes from Medauroidea extradentata, assembly GCA_003012365.1. Classification (NCBI taxonomy): domain Eukaryota; kingdom Metazoa; phylum Arthropoda; class Insecta; order Phasmatodea; family Phasmatidae; genus Medauroidea; species Medauroidea extradentata. The sequence continues at coordinate 24,527 of PNEQ01129346.1, forward strand.
TATTGTCCCTTCACCATCATCTCTGCAGAAGTCAATGGCAAAGCACCGCAGTATCACCCTCTGAGGCCGTCAACATCCATACATACATGAAAACTGCATTAAAAAGAAACCTTTAAGAATAAAACATATTATTTTAGTTCGTTCTCTATGCAAGACCATATCACTGAACTGTCACAGCTGTCTTCTCTTAAATTGATATTTGTAATGCTAAATTTAGCATCATAATGCTGGTATCATAACATTAACATGACAGACTCGATGCAAAGGGTGTGATGCATCACTAAAAATACCTTTTTTTTTTTCATGAGAAAAAGCAAAGCCATCGTAGCATAGTAGAAACTGTGCTTCAATATTAAGTTGTTTCCCAGTTCACAGCCCCCCCCCCCCCAAACTTTTCTGGACTTGTTAATGTTCTGCAACTCCATCCTCTGCTAATGCCAGTGCACACATTCAATTCATAAACAATGAATTTTTACTTTGTTTCTCTATTGCTGTATTATACAGTCATACCAAAATAAAACCTTCAAAATAATATACAGTATATATGTTTGACGTACCCTGCAAGGGGTTTAGTATATATTTTACACTCAGCCCCGTAATATTAGCAACATGCAAGAATTAGGCCTACCTGATTTTTGCCCAAGAGGCATTTAAATCCAGTATTGTCAGCCGTGTTGCCGTAAAACTAAAGGCTGAGAGATGTTTATATTTACCGTTTTTGTATGTATATATTCATGCCCGCCATAACTAATAAAACCAACAAATGGACGCTATGCAAACAATGCCAGGTGGCAAATTATGAACTTTTAAGATAGAAAGTGTGTATATAAATATTGTAAATGTAATATTATTAATTTGATGTATTTATTTAGTGCTTTGTTTATTTCTTTTTTGGCAACACGGACGTTTTCACGGCCCTGCGGGAAAGTTTAAAGTCATGTATTTTTTGGCCGAGTGTGGGAGATTTGCGGCTGTTGGAGTGGTACGCCTGCTAGCCAGCAGACGGCCTCCTCTCCAGCGGCGGCCATTTTCACCACCCACTAACGGTACTTTAAGCCCCCCTCAGGGGTATATAAGGCGGGCGCTCGCCAAGCCAAATCGTCGAAAGGAAAGAGTTCTGTTCCAGCTGCAATAGCGTGCATGTCGTGCTCGCTGCCCACCAGTCTACCAGACCTTCTGCTACTCTACTGTCTCCTGTCTGTGTGCCTGATACGTAACTGTGCCAACGAAAGTATACAGTGCAAGGAGGGTAAATATTGCTTTAGGCTGGGTAGGCATTTAGCTAGTTAGCAAGTTTTATTTTTAGGCGTGCTTGCAAGTGCTCGGCAATGAGGGACTTTTGAAAGGTTTCTGTATGATGCTGTTTTAACAGCGGTAGCCAACTCTTCAGTTCTTCGTTAGTCATCCTAAATATTAAGTGTTAGTGTAGTATATATTTAGACGTCACATTGAGTAGTTTTTACACTCCCAACTCCCCCTCGGGAGCCCCACGTAGCAACATGGACTATGGTGCTCGAGCACCAAAGAAGTAGTACACCTGCACAAAACTTTGTGCCAGGATACGTACTACAGGCACCAATCTATACTCAAAATAGATATAACACATTAAACATGCAGGGGTTCTCTGAAGTTGACTTCCCCGCCCTTGCTAACCCGCACAGGCCCCGCGTGCAGTGACCCCAGCAACAAGGACATAAATGAAAAATGTCCCAAAACACCCAAAAAAAGGGTGCAAAAAATACACCTGGCTCTCAACAAAAAAGCGCCCAGCAGCAGACTGCTAAGACCACGCCCCCACCAAAGTCCCAAGTGGCACAGGATAGGCCGGACCCAGCGACCAAACAGGGGCGCGCAGCCACTCGGGAATCTATGAAGGCTCCCGAAACAGCTCCGGACGTTGCCACTCGTGTCGTGGCATGAACATCGTGCTCCTGCGGAGCTGCGCGCCGGGAGGTGCCGCCATTTTCATCGCAACGAAGGTGCCATGGCCTGTAGGGGGCGGTGCGATCGCGTCAGCCATGCAGCAGCGACCATCTGCAATCGAGCGCGTCCTGTTGGTGGCGAATACAGTGCTCCTCGATTAGGAGTTGTCAGGAATATTCAAATACTGACTCGTGGACCAACTGGCCGGTGCGCAAGCGCCGTCAACGGCAGCGGCGGCGAACTGTACAGCTCAGCATGAGGACGGACGACGCGCTCTGCGGGAAGCAGTCCAATGGTCAAGGCGGCTTGGAGGGATCTCGAGGTGCTGAAAAATGCGAAGTGTAGCGAATCCAACTGCTAGATCCTGCGGGCTGTGGAGTGCAGGGCGTGTGGGGAGCGAGAAATGGAATGCATCGAAACTTGGACCAACGTCATCTGGGACCTTCGACGTCGGGGCCGGTGGACCTAGCCCGCCACATGGTAGATCCTGGATGTCTCGCCTGCTAGCCACTCATTCAAGACCGACGGATTATTTTGGAGAGGAGGGTGGGGGTGGCTCCCGGGGGTTAAGCCCCCTATCCACCCCAGCAATGAAAGGTTTACTGCTGTCTGCGAGAAGAGAGAAGATGGAGCCTGTGCACAGACTGAGCTGTACAGTTTTCTGCTGCTGTCGCCGAGAAGTAGGCTTGGCCTACAGTGCTGTTATGGATATTGTTGTGCCAGGCTTGCCTGACGCGGGAATATCCCTAACAGCTCGGCAATCGGACAAACTGGCTTTGTTCGACTTGTCGCCGCCAGGGGCGCTCAGGCCCAACTGGCGAAAAAAGGCTTGCTGAGCCGCCATTCTGATTGGCCGGAGCCGCCTGCCAATCCCAATCGTGGCCATGGCCTCTATTTTCAACCCTGCTACGCCACGATGCACGCCACCTTTTCCTTAGAGAAACAGCAACTCAAGTGTATGAGGCTTTGCCTTGAGACACTTTCACTCCCCATCCCTTCGTTTTAGCAACTAATGCATGTCGTAGTACCCATTAGACTGAGCTGGGGTACACGCTGGCATGGCGGGATATGGGGGCCCGTCAGAAAAAAAATCCGGACGTTGCCAGTATGGAAACGTCCACAAACGAGAGCAGGTCTGTGCTGCCTCCCACCTTCTCCTTCGAATCCCTGAAGTTAACTATACGCCAAAGCCCAGCTGCCCAAAAAGACCCTTTTGTAGGAGAATTCTGCGCACAACTGTGCACAATCCTAGCCATCAGGTTTGACCCAAACAGCGCCCTAGAAGACAAGTGCAAGGCCACGCTAGGCTTTGCTCTGTCAGTGAGAAGAATGGGTCAACCCAATGCCTCCCTCTAGGCAGGATCACAGACCTGAAAACGGGCCCCCTTCCACACAAAACATTTTATTCTGGAATGCAGCAGGCATCCGGAATAAAAAGCAGGAACTGAGAGATTATTTGACTCCCCACCAGGTACAAATCACGGCAATTAATGAAACACATTTATGCCCACAACACCGTTTCTTTGTCCCAGGTTACTCTTGCTTTAGAAGGGACAGAGAAAATACTGCAAGAGGCGGTGTTTTAATTTTAATTAAAAACACAGTAAACTGTCATGCAGCAAAACAGCCTCAATTAAACACACTAGAAGCCGTGGGTAATAATTTAAAGCTCGGCGGCCAGCAAGTATCTCTCTATTCAATTTATTGTCCACCTGGCCGCACACTTACGTGCGCGGATTTAAATGAATCAACAAACATATCCCCCATTCTATTGGCTATCGGCGACCTGAAAGCAAAACACCCCACCTGGGGCTGCAGGGCTCGGACAGCCAACGGAAAAACGTGATTTAATCACCAAACTAGACACAATTACTTAATTCATGCACCCGATGAACCAACTTTTGAACCTACACAGGCAAATCACCAGCCTGATATTTCAGATATTGCAATATGTAAAGGCCTTAATATGTCCTTAACATTAGAAGTGAAACATGAATTGGCCTCGGACCATTACCCTGTCCGCTTAAATTTTGACCAACTGGAAACAAACGAAAGGCCAATTAGAACAATTAAAGATTATAAACACGCGAATTGGGAAGCCTTTAAAGAGTACATGGACGAGGAAATTAATCTGCCAGATCCTGTTAGCACCCCCGACGAATTAGACTCTGCGATTGATCATGTCAGAGCTAATTCAACTAGGAATTAGCCAATTTATCCTCGAGAAAGTCCCGAAAACCCACAGTGATTCGCTGCCTGCAAATATCAGGCAGCTAATCACACAGAAAATCGCTTGCGCAGGCGCTACTCGCGAGGTAGAACAGGGCAACTCAGAACACAAATAAATGCACTTAGAAGGCAAATTAACTAAGAAATTACCCACTGGCAAACAGACCAGTGGAATAATAAGTAACCCGCCTCACTACAACAGTCTATGGCACTTAACTAAAGCGCTTACAAATAAGCGCATCCAATCCTGCCTCTTCAAGGCATAGCAGGTACTGCCTACACGCCCCAGCAAAAAGCAGAGGCTGTAGCTAACAATTGAGAAACGGTTTTTATACCGAATATCCAACCCTGCGATCCAGTTCATGTGGCTCGTATATGTAAGGACCTCCGTGTGTGACTTCACCAGCCTTCAGCTGATGAACCAGAATTTACGCATGCCGACGAGGTAAAACGTATAATTAAATGTATGAAGCCCCGCAAAGCACCTGGGTTCGATACCCTACAAACTATAGTGCTAAAACAGCTGCCACAGTCTACACTAGAGGGTCTGGCTAAGTGTATAAATGCAAGTATGACACTTGCGCACTTCCCCACGCCCTGGAAATGTGCCAATGTAATTGTTTTTTCAAAGCCTGGCAAGGATCAGACCTTGCCAAAAAATTACCGCCCCATAAGCCTTTTAAGCACACCCTCAAAAGTGCAGGAATGTGTTCTGCTGCGCCGCCTCGACACTCGCATTCAAAACGCGAATATTTTTCCTAATGAGCAATTTGGCTTTAGAAAAAAAGCATTCCACTGTCCATCAGTTAGTTAGACTAACTGAACACATAACTACGACTTTTAACTGGCGTCAATATTCTGTAGCAGTCTTTCTCGATGTAGAGAAAGCATTTGACAGGGTATTTCATGCTGGACTACTATACAAAATGTATGAGGAACATTTCCCCGACTGTTACATTAAACTCATTGCCTCTTACTTAGATAGGCGCTCCTTTGCCGTAACTAGTGACGGAGTGACCTCAGATTTTAAAGAAATTAGGGCAGGAGTACCCCAAGGCAGCATATTAGACCCTGTAAGTAGTAGGAAAAGGGGGGTGCACTTTGAGGGCGCGGGTCGCCGGAGCTCGGAGCCACGGCCGCCATCTTGTAAGCCATCTTGGCGGCCATTTTGTCGGCCATTTTGTCGTACATCTTGTCGGCCATCTTGGATTGTCGACCATTTTGTCGGCTATTTTGTCGGCCATTTTGTCGACGATGTCCTTTCTCTCGGCACCGAAAGACGACGCCCTCTTTTCATGTCATCGTCTCTCTCTCATGGCACCGAACATCGACGCCCTCTTTCCATGTCA